>VXCM01006663.1:1178-21178 GCA_014773175.1 Lucifuga dentata | reverse complement strand
TGATGAAAAAATAATAATATAAATATGATCTAAAAAAATCTGAAAAAAATTATTACTAATGAAAAGAAAAAATACAGAAAAAATGAGCTGATTTAAAAACATGCTTGTTTACTTGTGTAAACAGTGAAATGTCGACAGATTTTTACAGGAGAAATCATCAAACTGACAAATAACAGCATCAACGTATTTTTATGGCCAAACAGAATAATTTCTCCATCATTTGATCCTATGAAGTGTCAGCTCTTATTCCCCATTTTGAAAATAAAACCTTCATAAATGAGAATCAATCACAGGACAGAACAGCAGGCGTGTCCTTGAACGCATCGTTCTCAGAGGTTAAAGGTAATAGAAAAAAGATGGAGGTGACCCGTGGTGTGGAACTGTCACAGTGGGCTAAACGCTGCAGCTGTGTGTGTGTGTGTGTGTGTGTGTGTGTGTGTGTGTGTGTGTCCTATAAANTTTTTTTTTTTTTTTTTACCTGAGATAAACTCAATCTCACGTCAGAGTTTCCAATTATCCGGCGTCATTCAGCAGCAGGTCACCTTAACTCCTATCTCTGCCATCTACGGCAGCCTGAACGGGGATTTGATGGGGTGATAAAGGTGGAGGTGGAGGGTGGTGGTGGTGGTGGTGATGGGGGCAGGAAGACAATAAATTTCCATTTTGTGGAGAGGAAAGCGAGGAGGAAAAGGGGACGCTGGAAAACAGGCTGCGAAGGGAAGGCGGCGGTCAGACGTCTTATTCCATAAACCTGCTTGTTTGGAGAATCTTCTAGATTCTAGAGGAAATCTAATTTATAAAGGAAGAAATTTTCTAAATTGTAAAAGTTTTCTCAGAAAAATAACTAATAATAATAGTTACTGATTCTACAAATTTCAGCCTGATTTCTGAAAAGTAGAAAAATGTTCTTTGCTTGTTAGTCATGTGACCTGTTTTTATTTCAGATTTATTTCCTGTTTTGTTCATTGGCAGGAAATTTAGCTGCTCAATGTTACGGTGCTCTGATGTGAGATGTTTTTGTATAATGAGCGGCCAATCACACAACACCAGGAAGCCCATCATCTTCTATATCCTAATCTAGGTCACTGGAGCCGATCTCAGCGGCCATTGGTGAGAGACAGGGTACACCTGGAGAGGTCGCCAGCCAATCACAGGGCTGACACACACACACACATTCATTCACACCTACGGTCAAGTTATTTCCAATTCATCTAACCTGCATGTGTTTGGAGGAAACCCACACAGGAAGAACATGCAAACTCCACACAGAAAAGACCTGGTTGGATTCGAACCTAGGACCTTCTTGTTGTGAGGCAATAATGCTAACGGCTAAGCTACCAACAAGTGATACTTTGAATTTAATTCTAGATCACAGAAGTCATTCTGGACCAGCAGATTTTCTCTGAATGCATCTTTTGTGAATGATTAAAATGGCTGGAATGTGGTCTCTTCCCAGTTGGACGTATTAACCATCCGAACCGTCAACATGAAGCTTCCTGACCTTCCTCCTCATTCCGGCCTCCTGACTCTGTCTCAGAGGATGAGTGGAAAGAGAAGTCATTCCTATGTTCCTCTGGGAACTTAGAACCCTGGGGACATAAATATGCTGTCCTGCGGTCATTCCTATGTCCCCAGGGTCCTAAAATCTAAATTCCCCAGCTTAATGTAGCACAACAGAGCACATAATGGGTTAGGGTGTTAACACACATTAATGCTGTGTTCGACAGACCTCGAAACTCAGATTTTTCCGACTTCTTACTTGGGAAAATGCGTTGGAAGTCGGAGCTCCGGCTGGGAAACTCAGACAAAATGATCTACCCCGATTTACCGAGTATGACGTCACTCAACATGNCCGGCTGGGAAACTCAGACAAAATGATCTACCCCGATTTACCGAGTATGACGTCACTCAACATGGCGGCGCCTTGGAAGCGAGCTTTGTGAATGGAAATGATCAGCTAAAAGGCGAATAAAGTAATTTTTCTTGCATGAAATTGAAAGAAAAAGGTCAGAATATATCGCCAAGTTAGCTATCTACAGTGTATAATAGCTGTTTGCCATTGATACGTAAGTGTAAATAATTTCAGAATATTACTTCTCTACACAAAGTTTAATAGTGATTAATATCATTATAAAACAACACAATCAAACAGTCCTGTAGTCTAACTTCACTTTAATTAATTTGACAGTATTTATTGGTGTTCAGCTATGCTTTTTTGATTACATTTGGCTGGAACGGTTTGAGGTTGGAAGCTGGAACTTCCAACTGGGAAAATTCGACTTCCGAGGTCAGTGAACGCAGCATGAATGTGTGTTAACAGAACATAGAACATAGAACGCTAGAACATAGATACGCTGCTGTCCAAAGAAGTTCTGGTATCCATGATGCAGAGCTCCTGACCAGGCGATGAATCAGTCATATCGGTTTTTTTGTTTGTTTTTTTGTTGGTGTTTTAAGGTGAATATGATGACATGTTAGTGCCACATGAAGAAAAAAAGGGGCATTATTTCGTGTTTTAAAATCACAAATTTGCGCGTTTAAAATCACACAAATTTGTCAGTTTAAAAACTTGAAAAAAAGTCCACATGCGTATGATAATTAGATGATTTTGTGCTAAAAGAACAATTTTCTTTATTGCTAAATCAAATTTAGCCAATAAAAGTATAATTTAATAAGGTCATGTACTGCAGACATAGTCACAATGTAATTTGCCAGTTTTAAAAGTCAGTACGCTTATAATAATGCATGATATTACGCTAAAAGCACAAGTATGTCCTTACTGTTAAATCTGATGGAAAAGCATAATTTAATAAGTGCATAAATTAAAGCATATTATATATATTATATTAAAGCATAATTTAATAAGTGCATGCATAGTCACAACGTGAGACTGTTAATTCCGATTCCCTATTTCTCCTTATTTTTCTGAGTTTTAAAAACTCCAAATTTAATAAAGTATAATTTAATAAGGTCATTACTGCAGACATATAGTCACAACGTGAGGCGATGATTCCCTTTGTTATTTTTTTGAGTTTAAAAAGTGGCAAATTTGCATGTTTAAAAACATGCAAATTTGCCAGTTTAAAAACACGAAATAATGCCCCTCATTTTTTTTCTTCATATGCCCTAATACACCATCGTAGGTGAAAAACTGCACACAAATGACAACAAAGAACTGGATTATTGCTGCGCTCCAGGTTTGGAATGGCAGGGACAGATGTTTTAAAAGCATTTCCTTCCAAACCGACCTGCTGCAGCTCTGAGTTCATCTGACGGGAAACAGAGAACCCAGAAGAACTTTGAACAAAACTTTCAAGCAAGAACAACTGACAGTTTGCTCAACTTTCTCATGCAGGAAACCATGCTCACTTTCTACTCGACATGCATCACGCTTCCGCTTGACGTACTGTGCATTAAGAGACACAAGGGGGGAAATCATGTGAGAAAGAGAGACAGATAAAGCTTTTCAAGAATCTCAGGAGTGCGCATCACTTTTTGAGGATGCGGCTGTCGATGCACATCAGCCAGACAGCCAAGCAGCAGCACAACGGCCAATTAGAAGCTCCCATGGAAGACAGGAAACACTGTCTATATAATGGGAGTGGGTGGGGGTGGGTGGGGTGCTACATCCCGTGAATACTCTTGATCTCTGCAGGAAAAAAAATACAATCTCTCTTATTTCCTCATCAGTTGCACGCTTGAGGAAATTGTCTTTGTGGCGTTTGGCGTTTATGAACACAATCACACGACAGTCACATTGAGTCTGATTCCTCAAATTACAGAAAAAAACCTCCAATTACTCACTTTTCAGCTGTGAGTGGAACCATGTGGTCATGTTTTGTGATGTAAACGTCACTGTGAACACAGAAAAAGAGAATTTGCACAGAAACGTGCCTGAGTCTGTGCTGCGTTCAATGGCTGACCTAATTTTCCAAGAATGTAAGTGTTCTGTTTTTGTCGTTCATTCATCCAGAGCAAAGAGGGAGGAAGGAAGAGCTCCTCGCCATCACTTCAGCGTGTTCTTCGCCGTTTCTGGGAGTCACGGGGGAAGCTTCGCCCGCAGATTGACGGGATGCACAGTGACACACGTCTGCTCCACTCTGAGGTGATTTTCAGACAGGTGCTCCACCTGCAGTCTTTGTCTGAACACACACACATACACACACACCTGGAAAACAAACAGCCACATAGGAAAACGTGGATCTGACACACACACACACACACACACACACACACCAGGCCGGCGTTTATTCTCACAGATGTTCAGACAGATTGGTGGCAGGTGGGAGGCAGACGGGTTTTAAGGATCGAACCTGCAGTCAGCGGAACTCACCGATGATGAATGGGATTGTTTGTTGTTGTTATTTTTTGGGTGGGGTGTGTTGTGTGTGCGTGTGTGTGTGTGTGNNNGGGGGGGGGGGGGGGGAGGGGTCACACAGAAAGACGGTGTTATGCTATTAGCATTACTTATGCTACTAGTGTTACTTATGGTAGTAGTGCTACTTATGTTACGAGCATAAGTAACACTATTAGCATTACTTATGCTAGTAGTGTTACTTATGCTACTAGCATAAGTAACACTACTAGCATTACTTATGATACTAGTGTTACTTATGCTAACAGTGTTACTTATGTTACTAGCGTTACTTATGTTACTAGTGTTACTTCTGCTACTAGTGCTACTAGCATTACTTATGCTACTAGCGTTACTCATGCTACTACTGTTACTTATGCTACTGGCGTTACTTACACAACTAGTGTTCAATTAAAAATTAGAGTATTTAAAAGATCTATTTTTAATTTTATGAATAAATATCAGAATCGTTAAAATTTGAATCGCAACTAATCGAATTTTACCCCACCTACGGTATCAAACTGGGTCCGGTTCCTTGGTGCAAAACAAAGGAAATCTTGAGTTCCTGAAAACTTTAATAGGCACTTACAGTATGTCATTGTTTGTGTGTGTGTGTGTGTGTGTGTGTGTGTGTGTGTGTGTGTGTGTGTACTTAGCCCACAGTAAGGAGAGCATGTCCTCCGAATGCCAATTAAGCCGGTGATGGTCAGATCATTGTCACGCCGCGCTGATGAGTGGCGTGCCTGACAGGCCGGCTGAGCTGTGCATGTGCTTCCTTTAATTAATTGCTGGAAGCTCGACTCCGTGTGGGCGGACTGAATATGGATGGAGAGATGGAGAGCAAGAATCCATGACTGTCTGCACACTTTTCATGTAGTTTTTGTGAAACAGACGTGTGAAACAAAGGGTGAAAATGTGGCCAAAGAAAGGCTTCACTGCTCACTCTTTGTCAGAATGAGTAATTTTTTTGTTTTTGCTGGAATTCATCTTATTGTACAATTTGTTGGTTTTTGTAGAGCAATTTATATATTTGAAATGTTTTAAAGGGGGTATACTGAAAAAGAAAGATGGAAGATGAAGGGAAGAACAGGCTTCCTCAAACTCAACATATGGTATACCTCTTAAAGGATCATACCGGTGATTTTTCATGTTTGAGCTCAATAAATACAAACACGCTTACATGTTACATTACTGCTGACCATTTATCAAAATATGCTGGAGCGGTACATTTTAGAATTGTTTTTTTGTCTTTCCTACCTTCCAGACTGCCACTGGTTTCAGTTCATTCCAGTCAACCATAAAAAGTAAACTTGCAGAGACTTGAAAGGACGTCTATAATTTCTTTTTTTTTTGTCAAAGTGACATAATTTTAGTTTCAACATGGATTCAACAGAAGAAAATGTATGTTTCTACCAGGGAATACAATTAATTACAGATAAATTCAAATGACCGTGCCTTCTGCAATCGTGAATTTTATGGTGCACATATCACCTGAACATTTAATTTTAAAAGATTTGGGGATTTGACAAAATAAAACAAAATAGTTGTATACCATATTTTGGAAAATGTTGGTAGTAACGTAAGGTGTATGCAAGTAGTATTTACTGGGCTCAAACATGCAAAACCACCAGTATGGTCCTTTAAGAACTGGAGTTGTCTTAAACCCACACTGAGCCAATAGGGTGTCAGCTTGGCCTTCTTTTTTTCCTGGCTTTAGAGAAATTATCACAAATATTTCTCCATGGCTTTTTTTTTTTTTTTTNTTTTTTTTTTTTTTTTTGCGAGGTCAGGATAGTTGACCACGAACTTCCTGAATAGAATTTGAGCTAATTTAATCATCCTTGAAATCTCGTAGACGTCTAAAGGTGCAGACATCCAGCCAATGCTTCCCTCAAAGGCGTTTTATGCTATGCTAACAGCGCTAGCATAGGAAAGCTAAGCGGTGAGGGAGCCAGCATCAGGAGTAAAAAAAAAACAAACAAAAAAAAAAACCTTCTTTTTGGGGGTCCTGAACAAAAAAACACCCAAGCACCCTGAATCACCTTCCAAGATGTCTTTTCTCCTGAAAATTCTACATGAAGTAAACTGGAGTCTTTAATTTTACATGCAGAAAACGACGTCTTCACTGCACAGGAAATCACAAACACACACACACACTAATGCATTTGCAGCATGGCGCCTCCCGTGAGTGGAAGTCAGATTTAGGCAACAGAAGTCAACATTAACATTTCAGAGGTCTATCTGTTTTCATTAAGTCAATCTTGTAAAAGATTTCCTAAACTCCCTCTGAAGCCTGGAGCTGTGTGAGGCGTTTATGGGCTCCAGGGGAGGTTTGTCATTTCAGAGCCTTGATGCATCGCAAATTTAAATTCATTATCCTCCATAATTAAAGCAAATATATCAAAGACTGCTTGCAGTGCAGCGATAGCATCAGCGAAATCCAGCAGGACCGAGGCGTAGTCTTGCAACCCAGGTGGCTCTTAAGATATTCAAACACACACATGTATAAATATAGCATCCTATTAAATGCATCCTCAGGGTTTCTTTAATATTTTAACCCTAAATCTGTGAGCTGTTGCATATATTCAGTCATGAAATTGCCATTATTTTTAATTAAAGCTGGAGTCTGATGCTGGAATCTTTTCTAGAGCTGCTTAACCGACAGAAAATCATTAGGATATTTCTACAATATTCTCATAGGGGCTGTCAGAATTAATTGTGACTTTATTATAATTCCTGGTATTTTTTTTTTTTTTTANTTTTTTTTTTTTTTTTAATATCTAAGGAATTATAAATTTTCCTTTAGATAAGATATAATTAAACTTTGCTCGTAGAACGTGATATGCGTTATGGTAAAGCCTTATGTTTTTTACTTCCAGGAACCTCCAGGCGAAAATGCAAAAGCAAACCTCAGTCTGTGTTTGAGATAACGAAACCGAATCAGGCGAATCTGTCCTAACCTGAGTTGCCAAGAGGGAAAGACTTTCACATTATTTTAGAATTCTGAGCAGCTGCACACTGTAAAAAATATCCATGATAACAAGACAAACTGTCTGCAGTCTCTTTAAGGCAGTAGCGTAGCCATGGGTGGGCCTGGGTGGGCCTGGACCCAATTGGACTTCAGACCCGCCCAATCACAAGGCTGTAACAGTGACGCATTAATCCAGTGATGGTTTCCACTTTTCTTATTTGTTGTGTTTTGCGTTTTGTCTGCCAGTTGACGACGATGATCTCCTTTCTGAGTGACGGCACATTTAGCCAACCAGCAGCCGTCCTGACTGAGCCCACTTCCTGTTTCACTCTGCTGAACTTCACACAGCCGCGCATTAGTGACAGTCAAAGCCTGATCAGCGTCTGTTACGGCGAAGCAAAGTAATTTGATAAAGTTTGTCATAAAACAACGACGGGAGGAACAGGAAGAGGAGAAACAGTTCAGCAACCTTCAACTCAGATACCCAGACCTCCCTCTCTCTCTCTCTCTCTCTCTCTCTCTCTCTCTCTGTTGTTTGGTGATGGCTGCTGTACCAGGCTGTTGTGTTTACCAGTTATAAGCGGTACGGTTATTATGGGGAAGGTGAACAGGTTATTATGAGATATAATTTATCCACCTGCTGTGATGGATTTTTTTCTATGTATTAGTGTTAGTGTCATCGTGTTACCTATGACATAAAAATATGTGATTAACTATGGTGCGTTTTGATAAATATTCTAATATTTATGCCTAAAATAGCATTTCTGAATTGTAATAGTTTTGATTGGGCAGGACCCACCTGAGTTTTTTTGGGTCCACCCACACTGATTTCTGGTGACGCCGCTGCTTTAAGGCGATGCTCAGCTTTCAGATTTTTATTTTTATTTAATTTAGTTTTATTTTAGCCTCAGTGATGCTGTTCAATCAAAAAAAAAGGAAGAGATGAAGGAGAAAGAAATTGTGAAAATTCTGCCACACTTGATTGAAACTGTGATCAAATTTTTGAATTAGTTCTTAATAAACAATTAAGAGATAAAAAAAAAAAAATCTGGAAAATTCCTCTCCACATCTTTAACAGGAAATTATTATTATTATTTTTTAATTCCAAATAAATAAATTTGATGTACTTACTCTTTTCTTAAATATTTTTTTAAAAATTTGTTTTGATATGTTGCCTAACGTTATAAAAAAAACAGTTTAATTTAAAAAAAAATTTATTCATGTATTTTTTAATTAAAATATTTTTAAAAATGTTTTATTGATGGAATCTTTTCCCAGTTGTTTTTGAGACATGTATTTATTTATTTTAGAATTATTTCTAATTATAAGCAGATAATTTAAAGCTTTTAGAATCTAACATATTTTAGATGTTTAAAGTAATTTGCTATCATAGAAATTCTTAAAGATTTATCTGTAGAATGTCTTTCCTCAGATTTCTTTCTAGAATTAAAAAAAAAAAGAATTTTTTGTTTTAAATGTCCAGATTTTCACAGGATAAATTTGTCTTTCTGCCTAGTGAAGGATTTTTGGGTTTTCAGGTGACAAATGAAAGCAAACTGGGTGGAAAGTAAATGAGTAAAGTGACTTCAGACTGTGGAAAGTTGGAGTTGATTTTGTTTTTAATGTAATTTTGTTATTATTTTTTGCAGCGTGCAGAGGCCGTGGATCCGTCACTGCAGCACTCCGGGCTGTGCTGACATCTTCATATTTTTACCGTGGAACCTGCAGGACCTGCAGCCTCCGGGTTTTTTTTTTTAGTCTTTCCGTGGCCACACAGAGAAGGCGTGTCCACGGAGCTGCGTGGAGCGGTGGGAGGGCTGTGTCTGCCTCTCCTCTGTGAAAACATTGAAGCTCCACGTCGCCCACGAAAGGAGCGCACATCAACAATTTCGCAATCGCGGCTGCTGCTGCTGTGGGAGCGTGGAAAGGAGCAGAGGAGGATTTCTGCACAGAGGTGAGCTCTGCGCTTCTCCGTGGATTTATTGTCTGGGTATTGTTCACTGAAGGCTTTTGTTCAGTCAGGAAACACAGCAAACTTATTTCCGTGGATTTCTTTCTGCCGTGGAAGGTGTAGCAGCATCCGTGTCTTTATTTTTGGACACTTTCTGCGCAGAGACGCAACAATATTAAGTCTGGAAACTAAAGGTTTAGAATAGCAGGAATAAATTCTGACAGCGACGCTTTGAGCTGATTTATGTTTTATTATAATTTCACAGCTGAAATCTGCTGCGTGGAATGATGATCTGTGTGGAAATTTGCGTGGTTTTTATTCCTGTCAGAATTGCTGAAATCCACGCAGAGCTGAGTGGCTTTGTCTCTGAACAGATATGTGACTGCTGTGTTTCTATCTCATCTCTATCACGTATCACAGCCTGTGTGCACCGTACTAGGGTTGATTGATAAGTTCTGACCCTTGCACAGAAAGCTCTCAGGGGTGTTGCAGTTATTTATTTTTCAACATAATCTCATTAGACGATTTTAATAATCTCATTAGACACGATTTTTTTAAATCAGTTTTTGTTCTCTCTCTTCCTCATACCAGTTTAATCAGGAGTTAAACTCACTACTACAAACTGAAAACAAGCAAGAATGATTTACCCCAGTTTTTTAATGTTTAATGTTGCCTGGCATGAAAAACAATGGAGTTGGAGCGTGTCGTACCCACGATGCTGGAGGGATTTTATCCCCAAAAAATCATCCACAGGGTCTATGATGTCATCATTTGAGGATGAACAGATTCCAGCTAAAGCCTTTGTCATATTTTGGAAGAGGAGGAAGTCTGAGGAGTGGTGGTGGTGATAGGTGAGTGGGTTTGTGGGTGGGTGGGGGGGATCGGATGAGTAGGGTCTGAACTAGTTCAAAGCCACAATCACGGCGATAGAAACCAGCAAGTTTCTATGCACGCTGGCTTGTAATTTATCCATCTTGTACAACTCCCTGAGCCTCTGGAAGAGCTCAGAACTTATCAATCAAACCTCACAGAACCTGCACTAATGTCAGCATCATCGTGTGTTATTGTATATACACAATTCTGTCATAAGAACAAAGCTGTTCTTTATATCTGTTAGATGCAGCTAATTATAAAGGGAGACTTGGAATGGTTCGGTGCCTTGCTCTTGGGCACTACAGTTACTTAAAGCCCTTTATTAGAAGAGTTAAAAAAGTCTGAGATGTCATAAATTACCTTATAATGTAAAAATGAGTGTAGCTGATCTTCTTGCTTCCTGTAGGTCACCATTTTAGTTTTTAGTGAGCATGTGCAGAACTCGTCTTCCTGTAGGTATGAATCTGCTACGCGTCAGCCCTCAGACCCCGAAAAGTCATACAAACAGAATGTGTACGCCTCCGCTTTGACATGTATGAGCTCCGTTTTGACATGTATGAGCTCCTTTAGACCTGATAAACTCTTCTGATGAATATTAAAGTTGTTGTTGTTGTGAGATGAAAGGAAACGGTGGAGAGTCCAGAGGAAGAAGATAAGTTTGCTGTTTCCCACAAATCTAAATCTGACGTTTGAAACTCGTCTCTCTGTAATCTCCTTCAGATCTTCCCTGAATCTGGGGGAACTTCCTGTTTTCTAAATCCTGATTTGCTGCTGCTGGACTCTGTGATTTCATGCATCGTTTAGGGTTTAGCTCTTAAATTCTCTTGCTGTAAGCCTTATCGCTTTGTTAGATTGTAAATTTTTCTTGTCTATAAAATTGTTTCCTGCTGCTTTTTTTTTTTTGGTTTTACACTTAAAGACATGGCAGTCTACCAAGTGGGCCTTTTTATGGCCTTTTCACAGCTGTATAGACAGAAAAGCAGCTTATCTCCTGATGTCTAGCAGCCTCGCCGCCGCCGCCGCCTTCAGCTTCTTCAGCTTCCAGCGACTGTAGACTTAAAGAGGACAAACCTACAGAGTTTCATTTTCTGAAGTTTTACGGTTTGTTTTAAAACATTTACAATTCATAAACGTTCAAACAACACGTTGATCCACTTCTACTCTCCTTTGCTGCAGCACCATTTTGCACGCTGAGTGAAAACAGCCCATCTCCTTAAACCAGCATAACGGTGATTTTGTATATTTGAGACTAATAAATAAAACCTACATACACGTTACATTACTGCCAACCATTTTCAAAATTTACTACTGAAGCAATAAATATTATTGTTTTTCCTACCTTCCACACAGCCATTGGCTTCAGTTAATTTCCATATGCCAGTCATCCTCAAAGTCCAGATTCTGGACTGAACCACATCTGTCTCCGGACTCTGAGCAGATTCTACTTTTCATATGTATTATTTGTTTTATCTGTGAGACATCGCTGCGACACAACGAGTCAAATTTCTTCGCTTTGCAGAGAATTGAAAGTGAAACCAAATGTCTGACTGCTCCACTGTCTGAGAACTGATTTGGTTTGGTCCAGTCACATTCAGCGTCCCGTCATCTCCGTGGCAACGATGGGTTGACACAGCGTTGGGCTCAGTTGATAGCACAGCTAGTTTCATCAGCACCGCCCCGCCCCCCCAGCCCGTTCGACACCTTAAATTCCAAAATTAGGATCCCACTCCGACCCTGGTTGACTGACTTAAATGGACCTTTGTCTTACTGAAAAATTTCTTTATGAACCTTTAAGAGTTGTGTTTGAGGAGCCCTACCGTACACTATAAAAATCAAGTTGTAGAAAGTTGAAACATGCTTGAGATAAATAATCCATCACAGCGAACCAATTACTATTTTTATCATTATTATTATTTTTTGTCAAAGTTACTTAATTTAACTCGTACAACATGGAGCAACACAGAAGAAAATTTATGTTTCTGCCAGGAAATATAGAAATAGAAATATAGAAATATAGTCCCAGGAGAAGATGGCTTTTATGGAGAAATTAAAATGATCGTCCCTTCTGTTAGCAGGTGAAATGTTGAATTTTAAGGTGGTTTATCACCTGAACATTTGAGTTTGAAAGATTAGGGGATTACACGAAAACTAAAATATGGTTTTATGTTTAGGAGAATGGTTGGCAGTAATTTAACGTGTGGAGTAGTATTTATTGGGTTTAAACATACAAAATCACCAGTTTGGTCCTTTAAGGCACCCTTCCTGAAAAGCCTCTCTTGTTTCGGGCTCTGACAACCATCAGAGAAGAAGATGGATGAGAAGTTGATGGCATGTTTTTTATCACCAGGCTTAACCGAACACGCATCAAACATGTAATCAGCTTCTAAAATCTGTTATCACACAACCAGGTGTGCAGGCAGGTAAATCCAAACGTGTTACGGAAGTGAAGGACCAATCAGAAACTCAGCTTTCAGGGCAGGTTAGGACCAGTGGCTTTGAATCCTGTACCTGAAGATGATTATTGATTATATTGTAAAGATTTGGATCAAACCCAGAGAATCAGGTCTTAAAAAAAGGATATTTTAATATTGGTGTCCTGCTTTCATTTTCTCTCTTCCAACAACCTGGACCAGTGCCACGTTTAGCTCTTCTATAGAATTCAGCAGTTGTAACGTGAAATCTCTGGGGGGAAATGTTGCCTTGTATCACCTGCACTCACCAATATTTACTTGGCTTTATCCAGCAGCTGTCTGATGCCTTTTTCTGAGCAGCCACTGGGAAAGAAGGTAAGCACCGGCGCTCAGTTTGCTGGAGTTCGGCGCTTTAGACACGTTCAGAGCTTTGAAATTGTTCCTTGGAGCTTAACTCACCCTGGCATCTTATTCAAAGCCTTTTCCTCTCTTTGCTTTAGAGGGATGTGAGATATTTGAAATGGAATGCCAGGATTTGGCATCGGTAAAGGTTGCGGCTTCCTTCTGTTGTAAATTGAAATGGGCAGCTTAATTTTTTTTGTCCGCTGCAGTTTTCAAGGACGTATCGAGTAGATTTTGACTCTGCTGAACCCCAAAAACAGCTCTGGCTGGCGATGTTTGTGATTCCCCATTCCAGATGGTAGCATCGGTAAGTTTCTATCAAGCTATTTTTTTGAGAACGGCTTTGAGGCGGACGGAGGTTTAAACCAAACTTTGACTCCTCCATCCTGGATGGAACTTGAAGCGAGTGCTGCTATCAAAGTTCCAAACAGTCTTCGTAGTTCACCTTTAACCTGTATGAACGATTTATCATGCAGCTGAAAGCCTGTAAAACATTAAAACATGACATGCTGTTAATCATCATGTATGCAGACGACCTGCTGCTTTTTAGTCCTAGCAGCTTTTCAACAACTTCTGACTATATGCTCTGATTATGGAGTCACACATGATATTAAATATAATGCTAGCAAAAGTTTTATAATGATATGTAGAACCAAGGAAGATAAAGATAAAATATTTCCTGATTTTAAATTGTCTGGACAGTTGCTTAGCAGCTACAATAAAACAAAATATCTTGGGCGCTACATAACACAGGAAATGTCAGATGATGATGATATTCTGTCACATGATGTATGCTCGGGCCAACATGCTATTAAGAACATTTAACATGTGTACAGAGGAGGTTAAAGTGGCTCTTTTTAGGGCATATTGTACCTACTCTATACTGCCACCTTGTGGTAAACTATAAAAAGGCAAGTACGCATAGCTTCAAGTAGCCTATAATGATGCCTTGCGAATTCTGCTGAAAAAGCCGAGATGCTGTAATGTAAGCACGGTCGGATTGGCATCGGGAGAGGTGGGACTTTTCCCGGTGGACTGGTCGGTGGCAATGGGCCGGTGGCCTTTACACTGCACAATGTAATATTAATTAGAAATAGAATAGAATAGAATAGAAAGCCTTTATTGTCATTGTACACTGGGTATACAACAAGATTAGAAGAGCATCTCCTAATCAGTGCATCAGATTAAAAAAATAAATAAAATAAAAATAAAATAAAATAATTAAAATTCACTTAAAAATAAAATAATTAAAATTAACTTAATTTTTTTTTCTTTTCTAATTTTGTTGGCATGGAGAAACAGGAAACAGCAGACAATTATGGACTTATTCGCCCCCACCTCTGGCATCATACCGTACTATACCTAACCCCCCCCCCANCCCCCCCCCCACCTTAAAGTCCCAGTAATAATTAGGATCCCAATCCGACCCTGAGTGTAAGTGAGACGTTAGTCAGTATTTGAGTAAAAACCTTTAAAGCTGTTATGAGAAATGCAACGTACAGATTTATTTGTCATTTAAATGATTCTTTGAACAAAATAATTCTGTTTCTGGTTAAAGCAAAGCTTAGTTCTGTAAGAATGCAGCCCAAGCTGTGGAAACATCGGTACAGCTGGTTGTTGTAAATATTTATGCTGTTTTTTTTTTAATATTCCTGTTTTATATGTGTATTTTACACTGGACCTGAGTATGAAATAAAAGCTACTACTACTACTACTACTACTACTACTACTACTACATGGGTTAATGGGCTCAGAGCTAATGCCAAAGTGGGGTCGTTCCTATGTTCCCAGGGTCCTATGTAGCTCTATATAGCATAATAGAGCTAATAATGGGTTAGGTTTAACACGTACTTAATGTAACAGAACTTAATGTAACTTAAATGTTAACAGAATATTGAACTGGGGAACATAGGACCCTGGGAACATAGATACGTGGTGACGTCAACGCTACATTTAAGCAAAACATGAAGAGAAGGAATGCTACTTCCTGGTTAAGAAACAATTCTGGATTAGCAAAGACAGGCGTGTTTTCTATATATTTAGTCACACATTTTGTTCTAAAAGCCAACTTGTATAGCATTGATGTTATCCGTGTCCTAGCATTAGCATTAGTGTTAGCTCCAAGCTGAAACCGTAGTTTGAGAAACCTGCATGGTTTTATGCAGGTTTGATGCTCACTTCATGTAAAGTCAAAGCAGGAAGGCTTGATTTGGAGTCTGGAGTTGCACGTTAGAAATAACACCATCTAGAATGTCTTTCAGCTCGTCTCTGTGGGGGTGTGGGNGGGGGTGCACAGTCGGGTGGATTTGGTTTAAATACACATTAAGGTTGTGATGTGTGTTAGAACTCACATCTGCTGGCTAGTCGGTGGATCAGTTAATCAAATATGGCAAGATGTTCATTAACCAGATCAACGATTTCATGTCATGCTCAAATTGAACGCGTCTGGCTGATGTTGACGGCGGCGGATAGAACGAACAGAGATGATTCACCGCCTGTAGNTTGAACGCGTCTGGCTGATGTTGACGGCGGCGGATAGAACGAACAGAGATGATTCACCGCCTGTAGGATTAGCCGAGATTACATTCTCCATCAACAGATTCCACTTTGGCGTGTCTGTAACCTCTGCAGGGATCTCCAATCTGACCCCGACGCCCTCCCTACATCATTTCCCACTTTATTCTCTTTACTTTCCAAAACTGCACCTCTGCTGTCTCCTTCATTAATTTCTCCTCTCCCAAGATGTTGGCAGGTCCACTTCCACCTTTCCCTCTGCTTCATTTGCATCCCGGCTCCACACGGCTGCCCAAGTGTTTTCTGGGAGTCAGGTGGCTAATTGGTTTCCATCTGTTGGGAGAAAGCGGCCTTTGCTGGATCTTGGGTAATTTGTGTCAGGAGTTTTACCATATTGACTCAGTTTCTGCCGTGTTCTGGGTTCATAACCTGGAATACCTTTTATTTTTTTGTAATTCTGTTGCAGTAGTTGAGCTCTGGGTTTTTTTCCTCAGAAAACCTTGGTCGCTTGTATGTCCTCAGGGTTGTTTTTCAAAGCGAGACTGTGGGTTTGAAGGAATTTTCCAGCGCAGGAACACAGAAATGGCCTGATGCAGCAGCGTGTTTTCATGCAGACTTCAGGTCGAAACATCAGGATTCTGACTGCATGTGCCCACTCCTGTTCTGTTCTGAGAGGAACCACACAGCTGATGTGCACTTCCTGTTGTGTTACATTCTGTGTTTCATAATCTGATATCTTCTCTGAGTCACTTTGCGTGAAAAAGATAAAGTGCAGAGGAGGAAGTGGCCAGGTCTATTATAACCAGCAAACCAAAACAGGAAGTCACAGGAAACGACAGCATGAAACACTTTTCTTCTGCAATACCTGAAGGAAATAATGTCACGATACAAAGAACCATTGTTTATTACGCTCAAATAGAAGAGTTTAATATGGTCAGAAATTCTTGTAAACTGATGGGTTCCTATTAAAAAGTTGGTTGAATATTTGATTTTGAAAGATAAGGAGGATTTGGCAAAATTACAGGAAAACTAGATTTTTTTTTTTTTTTGTTTTTTTTTGTTTTTGAAAGTAGGTCAGTAACATAAGTGAGTATGAGTATGATGAGTATTATATAATGAGTATTTAATGGGCTTAAACATGCAAAATCACAGGTATGGTCCTTTAAGCTGCATCATCTTATACCATAACATACCATGATATTTATAAACAGACTGTTTAAGTCTCATGATGAAGTCTGCAGTGTGGCGTTGAGCTTCTCTTCCTCTTCTTCATCACTCTGCCTCTGTTTTATTCATAATGTTTGTCACATGATCCCCTCTGAGAGAGCTGTTGGTAATGAATCAATTTCAAGCTCTTTTTGAGTGCTTCCTGACAATTGATGGCGTGCCAGCAGTGACCTTCTGTAATGAGGTAAGGTCTCCATATCTGCCAGTGGGGATAAAAAATAAGACAAAATGTTCTTCTCAGCAGAGAGAAGAAAAAAACCCCCCAAAAAACGGGATGCATTGCTCTCCGGTAAATTTAATTTGCCGTAACTAAAAAGGAAAAGTGAGAGAAGAGAAAGAGATGAAGAGGGGGATGAAGGTGAAGTGGCACCTGCAAGATGATAAGGGGAATTTTCAGCGTTACATCTCCAAGGTCGTCCCGTGTTGAAGGAGCGAGCCGCAGATTGAGACACGTTGAGAGGGTCACGTTGTTTTTAGTTTGCAGGTTTGAAGGTTTCAGTGGTGAAACTCTGCAGCAGGTGTGTTTAATTCTGCCTCCGTTTATTAAACTAAAACGAGGCTTTCTTCCAAACATATACACCACTGATTTCCATTTCCATTTAGCCTTAAAGGACCATACCGTCTATTTTGCATGTTTGAGCCAAATATATTCAGTTTTCATGCATGTTACGTTACTGACAATCATTTCCCAAAGCATACGCTATACTAAACTACAATGCTTACTAGTGGTGCATTCAAGTGCTGTAGTGAAGAACTGACAACAGGAAGCATTTCCAGATCACTCCACGCTTTTTATTGAGCTTAAACGCTAAAATTACATAACTTCTAAAAAAAAACCTGAATACACGTCTTGTTGGTGATGATGGATTACCTATCCCAAGAACGTTTACAGTATCAACAAGTTGATTTTAATAGAGAATGAACTGAAACCAATGGAGGTCTGGAAGGTAGGAAAAACATTTTTAATTCACCGTTCCAGTAGTATGCTTTGGGAAATGATTGATGTAACGTTACATGTATGAAAATTGAATATATTAGGCTCAAACATGCAAAATGGACGGTATGGTCCTTTAATGACAGTATTTTTTTTGCTGCTCCTCTGCCATTGAAGAGTTTTTTGCAGCTCCAATCTGAGCAGATAGCAGAGCCTCTCCGTCTGATTTAAGGTCTGATTTAAGCGTCCTGATACGACGTACCGCTTTTGCACAGTCTGCTTTCTCATTTAAAGCCGTTAAACATGGAAAAAGCTTCCAGCTGAAGTAAAAACCTGCACAGATTTTTATTCTTTTTCACATGGTGCAAAAAAATGGATTCTTAGCAACCAGACATGTCAACACCAATTTGACCTTTGATTATGAATGACATTTTATTCTGTTTTGAAACTTGTAGTTGTGTAAAGTGATTGTGTGTGTATTAGTGTGCTGATGCATGTCTGATGTTATGTGTCGTGTACAGTATTATGCTAGTTTTGTTTTATGTTTACCTGCCCAGGTACTGCAGATGGAAATTAGCTGTTAGCTAAATCTGACACAAAGCATCTCATCTCAATTTGAGATTACTGTATAAACCCGTGTATAAGCCGACCCCTGATGTTGTTCCATCAATTTATTTTTAGCAAATTACCTGTTTTTCTGGGTATTGTCATAGTATTCCTGNGTTCCATCAATTTATTTTTAGCAAATTACCTGTTTTTCTGGGTATTGTCATAGTATTCCTGTGATTTTCTGAAAATAAATACCGGTAAACATGATATTTATTTCAGCAGCTGATTATTAACTGACCAATCACAGCAGAGCATACTGTGCTGAATAAGATGTTTAGTCAGGAAATATCTCATTCTAAGGTATGATTTAAACTATTTTCATGGGTAGTGGTAATGGGTAGAATTTCCACCTGGAAATTTCCTTCTCTGGGATCAAATTTGAATTTCTCGTGTTTAAGCCGACCCCCGATTTGCTTTGTGAAATTTGGTAAAAAAAACTCGGCTTATACTCGAGTATATACGGTAATGTTTCTTGTGCATGGTCCCTATTTAAATAAATAAATGAAAAAAATAAAAAATAAAAATTTGCCTCTTCAGGATTCCTGAAAAAGATCCACTTTGCATCAGTCATCGTCTCCTGGGTGTTCCTTTTGTTTCATGGCTGTCTCTTCCCTCTGATAAATGCTGTTATTTCAGTTTCAGCGATGGATTGTAAAGGGTGATGAATGCGAAGGCTGATGCATCCTTTGTTGTCAGAGGAAAAATCATTTACCTCACTTCATAATCCATTAAGTCAATGAGGAGAAGGAAACTTGCGGTGGCGGTGCTTTTCACGACACGCGTGACAGTGACAGAGTGCGCAGTTCGATCTTATTGGTGGATTCTGCAGTTTACACATAAACATCCACTATTATAAATGTTACTTCCTGTTTCAGGGTGGGAAATTACACGAGACAAAGCTGCTCAATTTGGTCTGTGACAGGTGAGTTAGTCCATGTTGGATGTTGTACAAAAACACATTTAACATTTTTTTACACATATGAAACTCGTTTTAAGACAATAAATCAGCCTTTTTCAGCCTCGTAAACATCACGATTAGTTTGAAATCAGCATAAATCAGATTAAACTTATTCTGAGTAACAGACTGAGATTATGCGATTGGAAATCAGTTTATTCAGGTGTGTAAACGTTATAATCGAGCAGATCCACCTCTGCATGCATTTCCTCACCTGGCAGATTCTCCTCATACTCAGATTACATCATGTACAACCACAGAATCCTACTAATTCTGTCCATGCAGATAAACTGAAATTAGAGAAAGAAATGAACGAAATAAATAAATAAAAGAAATAAACCGTTGCAGCAGTACTGCCGTACACTGAGTGAAAACAGTTGTTTTTTTTTGACAAAACTCACTCTGTTTAATCCTTATTTGTTCTCTTTTGGCCTTTTTTTTTCTAATTACCATGTTTTATATCCTTTTTCATGCCTTTTTATGCACTGAAGTGCCTTGTTTTTGAAAGGTGACACAAATTTGCCATGTTTTACCTTATGAACTGTCCCTTTAAGACTGGAAAAAAAAGTCTTGAAATGTGTTTAAAAGGACCATAATTTTGCATGTTTGAGCCTAATATATTCAATTTTCATACATGTAACGTTACTGACAATTATTTCCCAAAGCATACTACTGGAACAGTGAATTAAAAATGTTTTTCCTACCTTCCAGACCTCCATTGGTTTCAGTTCATTCTGCTATTAAAATCAACTTGTTGATACTGTAAACGTTCTTGGGATAGGTAATCCATCATCACCAA
>VXCM01006662.1:0-40149 GCA_014773175.1 Lucifuga dentata | reverse complement strand
GTTCTTCATATTATTAATATGTCACTTTCCGTGGGGTCTGTGCCCTCAGCCTTCAAAACTGCCATTATTAAACCGCTGTTTAAAAAACATAATACTGACCAGCAAATTTTAAACAACTACAGGCCAATCTCAAATCTTCCTTTCATGTCGAAACTACTTGAAAGGGCTGTCACTAACCAAGTTACTGACCACTTATCTAACAACAATCTTTTCGATAAATTTCAATCTGGCTTTCAGTCCCGTCATTCTACTGAAACTGCCCTGACAAGAGTAGTCAATGATCTTCTAATTACTGCTGATTCTGATTTAACATCACTGCTGCTGCTTCTTGACTTGAGTGCTGCCTTTGACACTGTGGACCATAACATACTTCTAAGCCGCTTGGAGAAGCATATTGGTATTCAGGGGACGGTGCTTTCATGGTTTCATTCATATTTATCAAATAGAACTCAACGTGTATACTACAATAATACAATTTCTACTTTCTCTGTAGTAAAGTCTGGTGTACCCCAGGGATCGGTCCTTGGCCCTATGCTGTTTTCTATTTACATGCTTCCTCTTGGTGATATCATTTGTAAATATGATGTTCAATTCCATTGCTACGCTGATGACACACAGCTATATGTACCTGTTAAGCCAAATGACCTTTCCCAGCTCCGAAACTTAGAGGCATGTCTTTTAGAAATTAAAAAATGGATGAATATAAACTTTCTGCTGTTAAATGCTGATAAAACTGAACTGTTAGTTGTTAGACCAGCAAAGCATGGGCATTTGTTTGAGAATTTGAGTGTTAACATTGACGACTGTATTATTCCTGAAAGCTCGACCATCAAAAACCTTGGAGTGATTTTTGATTCCCGTTTAACATTCCAGCCTCATATCAAGTCCATCACCAAGACAGCATTTTTTCATCTCAGTAATATTGCTAAGATCCGGCCTATTCTATCATTACGTGATGCTGAAACTTTGATCCATGCATTTGTATCTTCCAGACTTGATTATTGTAATGTACTTCTCTCTGGTCTTCCAAACTATGCTATTAGAAGTCTGCAGCTTGTCCAGAATGCTGCAGCTAGACTCCTGACAAAAACTAGAAAATATGATCATATAACACCCGTTCTGGCCTCTCTTCATTGGCTACCAGTACAAGCTAGAGCTGATTTTAAGGTTCTTCTTTTAACTTATAAGGCCTTGCATGGACTTGCACCACCTTACTTATCTGAGCTACTTACACCATACACACCAGCTCGTCCTCTCCGTTCTGTCGATGCTTCTCTCCTGGTTATTCCTTCAATTAACAAAAAATCGCTTGGCTTCAGAGCATTTGCTTACCGTGTCCCTTGTCTCTGGAATACACTACCACTACATGTTAAAGAAGCAAGCTCAGTTGAAATTTTTAAATCAATTTTGAAAACCCACTTCTATTCATTACATTACAGCCTACCTTAGATTATCACTCTTTCAAGCATCCTTTTAACTTTGCTCTTTTAATGTTCTTGTTTTTACTGGAACTGTGCTTCGATCTTTTTAATATCCCTACTTTTACTATAATTATTCTAATGTTGGGGCTTTAGTGTTTTATTGTTGCATATTTTGTTTTGTTCAATGTTTCTTTTACTGTNTTCTAATGTTGGGGCTTTAGTGTTTTATTGTTGCATATTTTGTTTTGTTCAATGTTTCTTTTACTGTAAAGCATATCGGGATCATGATGCATGGTGATTTTGCACTTTAAATAAAATTGATTGGTTGATCAAGCCTCATCATCTATGCTGTCTCTCACACATACACCTCAGATTTCTCTCTATTTTGCTGGTGTGTGAATATGAGACTTTTGTTTTCTTTGATGATTTAACATGTCAATTTAGCTTTTACACAAGATAAAGCAGTATAAATCATGGCTCTTAAATATGAAGCAGCTCTTCAACATGCCGATCTTCATTGGCATTTACCTGAAACACACCTGACAACAGGACATTGACGTGCCGATTAAAGTAGTAGAGGCTTTATGAATTACCACACTTACTCAGTGTAGCAAAATTTTTTATTTATTTAAAAAAAAAAAATGAATTCCATCCTATGTTTTCCAAGTGTGCAAAAAGATGTTGGCAAAAAGCTCAATGCAAAATATACAGGACATTAAACACAGAGACTCAGAAAAAGAGTCAGAGTCAACTAAAAAGCTTAAAGACAAAATCTACTTATTCAAGGTCAAAGAGGGCCAACTCAATTATGCTTCAGCTAAGAGATAGAATCAGAGGGAGAAAGAGAGGATAGAGGAAGAGATGAAGAGGAGATTGTGAGAGGAAAACAGGAGTCAATGCAATTCAGCTTCTGACAGTTCAGAGAGGACAGAAAGAGAGGAAGAGGGAAGTGAAGGAGATAGAGGTAAGAGAGGAAAACAGATGAAGCAACAGGGAGAAAAGAAAGGAACAGGAAAGAGGAGAAAAGAGTAAAAAATAAATATGTGATATGAGAAGTAAAAAGTTTGATGGGCTAAACCTGCCCTTACGTTGTTGCGGCATACATGTGGATAAGCGTCACGCGTGCTGTGAGGCAACCGAGCCGAAGCAAATTTGCAGCAGCAGATAATACAGCCTAGATATGCCTTTAAACATGGTTAAAATAATACTGACATATACATGGTTATTAAGGAAAAATAGCTAAATCAACCTACCAAGCTTTTTTTTTTCTTTGTTGGTTATACTAATGCTGTCATGGCGCATGTGTAATAGGCGTCACACCCATAACCGACCCAAAGAAAATATGCAATGAAAGATAATATAGCCTAAATATGCCTTTAAAAGTAGTTAAAACATTACTGACATGTACGTGGTTATGAAGAAAACATAGCTAAACCAACCTACCAAGCTCCTTTTTTTTTTTTTTTTTNCTTTTTTTTTTTTTTTTGATAGCTATGCTAATACACAACCGAGCCTAAGCAAATTTTCAACGCTACATAATATAGCCCAAATATGCCTTGAAAAGTGGTTAAAACTATATGGACAGATGCATGGTTATAAAGAAAAAAAGGCCAAGCGAACTTACCAACGTCCTTCCAGCACACCGTCTTCAAAATGAACTGCAAAGCCTCCTGAGGCTCCAGGTGTACGCCCATACCGGAGCACTGGATCAGTGATAGGAACCAATATTGTAACCTAAATTTAAATGTAGGAAAATGAAATACACTTTAGGACATGTTGCTATTCTAAAAGTGGGCATTTCTGTAGAATGACTTGGCAGCACAACCTGAGAAAAGGATTTAAAGGACCTTACAGCTGACTGCATGTTTGAGCCCAATAAATACAATCCACATCCAACTTGTAGACTTAAAACATGCTTGAGATACAGAGACCCCCACAAACCTTTAATTAAAGTAAAATAATTGAAAAACACATTTAGGAATAAGTATTTTAACATGTTAAGAATGCCTTTGTCCTTTCAATAATTTTACTTGGATTAAAGGTTATATTTTTGTTAATATTTTGAATGAAAGATCAAGAGCAGTATTAATTTTGGCATCCAATTTTAATTTAGTTTTAGTCTTCTGATGAAAAGTTTTTAGTTTTATTTTAGTCCTTTCATTATCATTAGTTTTAGTCTAATTTTAGTCAATGAAAATTAGAGTTAATTTAGTCTAGTTTTAGTCCGTGAAAATTTTGTATACAGTATACTGTATACTAAATACAGTATACTGTACTATATTTAGTACAGTATACTGTACTATACTGTATACTAAATGCAGCATACTGGACTGTATTTAGTCCAATTGTAGTGATAGACTTTTTAAAAATGCCTTGTTAGTTTGTACTTATTCTTCAATCTTTAAAGTGATATTTCATTGAGCACCAAATGTCAGTCTGAATTCTGAGAATGTTTGGCAGCAACCTGAACACGTATGATGTGTTTAACACGATATTATCCACCTGAAAGGTTGCAAAGGTTGGAATGTGTGACTACTGCACTCTGGAAGAAAATTTGCTAATTTTTCTTTTTATATATTTGTCTTTTATTAAACTACTGACCCGGGCTGGGTGATAAATCAATTTAATCAATTAATTCAGGTTTACGTTTTGGCACAATGTGTAAAATGGCTGAATTGCAAAATCGAGATTTAAAAAAACAACTAATATCTAGCTATTTTTAACAGGGAAAATGCGGCAGCAGGTCATTCTCCGTCAATCAAGCCCATTCCTGTTTTGTCCACGTTAAACCTAAAAGCCCTGTTTATACTTTCCACAAGTCTGCGAGGGTCTGCAGGCTCCGCCTACAACGGACACGGTTACCAACCTTACCAATCAACTGTCCATCACGGTCATTAATACCACGCCCACGAAGCTTTCAGCAGGTCAGACATGCAACCAAGACATCAACAAACGCTTCCACTGAAGATGAGCTAGTTGCTAAAAAAAGCTAACGTCGCTTCTTCATTTGGAAGTGGTTTGGTTTTGCTTCACGGTGTGGAGCAAATAGGTCTCCAAAGTTTAGGAGCTGCAGCTGCTAAAAGTAGCAGTGCTTCAAATGTGATTCAGCAGCTGCAACAGAAACATGCAGCTGAGTGCAGCAATGCAGTGCTGCAAGATGCAGATCTGTGGTCAAAGTGCAGCTAAAAGGGGGGCAGCGCTGCATGTTAACATCCAGCAGAAGTTATTTTCCTGCATCTCCAAGAGCAAACATCTCTTTTCCTCTCCACAGAGACAGAAGGATAGATGGTGAGAGAGAGAGAGAGAGAGAGACAGAATGAAGGCCCTTTTACACTGAACACAATTTTANTAGATGGTGAGAGAGAGAGAGAGAGAGAGACAGAATGAAGGCCCTTTTACACTGAACACAATTTTAAGTGCAAATAAATCACGTCTCAGTTAAAAACTACATCAGTTATTAAGTTGTAGAAAACTCAGGTCAACTGGATTCAAGTTTTTTAAATTCTGAAATGTTTCACCATCCATCCAAATATATATTTATTTTGTTTTCTGACAAAGCCATTTAGATGGATGGTGAAATGTTTCAGAATTAAAAAACTTGAATCCAGTTGACCTGACTGAGTTTTCTACAACTTATCTCCCACCTGGATGACTGAGAATCTTCATCAATACATCAGTTATTTTCATTATTTATATTAAATATTATCAGTTAATCAGAATATAGTACAAGGCGAACTTTCGCAGCGTGAAAATGCAGCATTTATTTTATGTGCTCCATTTTTTTTCCCTTCTTTCGCCTGGGGCAAGAGAGGATCTGCCAAATCTAACCATCATCACGCATCTCAGCAGTTTTCTTATCGGACAGCGGCGTGCATAACGGTCCGGTTTATCCACAGCTTAGTCCGTGTGCCTACAGAGCGCACATAAAGACACACTCTGACCGCCTGGTGTGTGTGCTTTTATGCACAGACTGTACTGCGCTCAGATATTAATATGACCTGACATGATGCTGTTCTGGATCGATTGGCTCCCTGAAATTTGTCCTCTGCCTCCTCAGACGTGGAGCGTCATGGTAAAGTTTCAGCTCCTTATCAGACAGTCAAACTCCTTCCTCTAGAACTGATGAATCCACAAATGTTTATCTTCTTTTCTCTCACCATCATCATCACTGGATGACGTTGAATCCATCTTGATGTTCTGTTACACAGCCAAACTTTCTTGATGAGCAGTCAGAAATTCACATTGCCACAGGTGTAAATAGTTTTGACATGATAGTTTCGCCTCTGAATATTTGCATATACGCACTGCTTATTCAATCACATTAACATCTGGTGTAAAACGGGTCAGGTTGGGGGGGGGATTGTGGCCTTTTGACAAGGAGAATGAAATTTTATTGGCCCCCAACCTCAACAAAGTTGCCCATCCCTGATGTAGAGGGTAGTAATGCATCCTCAAACTAGTTGTTAACCCACAAAGAAGATTAAGAAAGAGAAAATGAAGAAGAAAGTGCCTTGCTGACAGCAAAAATAAACCTTTAGCTGTTTTAATCTGCCATCAGTTTTTTCTGTCCACATGTTCTCCTGCTTGCTCCATGTTAGTTGTTACTGGAGCTGCCCCACTAATGCAGGCGCTCTCAGGCACATTTAGCACTAATTGGATCAGCTGTCCGCCAAATTTTATGACACACCAGAAATCCGTCCAAGCGTCTGGCAGCCAAATTTTTCCTTGATCCAGCAGTGAAACTGGAGTTGGGACCTTGCTCACACAGCATGTCTAACAGCTGTGAGTCGGGTAGAAATTCGGTCCGAATTTGTCCTTAACGCTAATGGTAACACAAACTAGATTGCCATAACAAAATCAAATAACGTGATTTTCAATGTGCTGATTTATCTTAACAGTTGGGACGCTGCTGCGAAACAAAAAATTCTTACCAAGTCTTTTGATGGTTTTCCAGCTTCATGTATCTTTACCATTCCTCCTCTGAAATAGATTTTGATGGGGTCATGGTTCACACCAAAACGTTCACTGAGAAGTGCAGATGGTCAGTAAGCAGACTTTGTGCCGTTATTTTTTATAAAGCAGGTCTCCTTTACAACCCACACCTCCGATTTCAATCTCATCTGACTCCAGACAGCTTCTAGAGAGAGACATTACAGTAGAGCTTCACTTCCTGTTTGTGTGTTAGATGAAGATCAGACCACAATTTATGAGCAACTGCCAAAAAATCTCTTATTCCACAGGGTTCACCAACTTTTCTTACCTCTTGATATCCTGCATAGTTTGTTCCTCTGTGTGTGTGTGTGTGTGTGTGTGTGTGTGTGTGTGTGTGTGTGTGTGTGCCTCAGAGAGAAAGGATTAGGCCCAGAGTTCAGCAGTTCAGCAGAGCACAGAGTATTACAGAGGCAGTCAAATCAGTTTGGGCTAATTCCAGTCTGAAAACTCATTATGACCCGGTCCAGACTGGAAACAATTAGTTTTCCTCCTTTCCATTATTCTCATTTCTCACTCCGGCAGTTACAGCGGCTCAGAATAGAGGCACATTACTGCTGGAGGCTGGGCTTTAATCAAAGCTGCAGGCTGTTTGATGCTTACTTAGGTCTGATGGTTGTTTCAGAAGCTTGAAAAACTGAAGAAACACAGATTTCACGAAGACAGTCTAACCAGGGGTCAGCAACCTACGCCGCGGGAGCCACAACCAGCACGTGAGGCTATTTATGTTGGCACACAGAGAAGAAATACAATCAAACCAAGGAGGAAAAAAAATGCAATAAAATTATTTTATTGTATTTTATTTAACATTTCACAAGAAATATCTCAGTCTGTTTTCGAGAAAAGTTGTTCATTTACCTGCCTGAGCAACAGTCGGTCAAGTAGCTAACAAGCTAGCGTAAGTGTATACTTCTTCCTACTCCTTTTCGAACATGGAATTTATGTAAAAAAAAAAAAAAAATTTTTGATGTTTATGTTGACTTGAGTATTTGTAGTTTGAGAGTTTGCTATATATTGATGTTACATGTTATTTATTACTCTTGTTTTGTTTTGTTATTTGTTCTGCATATTTACAGCATGTTCAAAATAAATCAAATATAGCATACTATAAATGTTCCTACATAAAAATTTTAACAAATAACTTTTCATACTAAATTTAAAACATGAAATTACAAGTGTGCAAATGCAAGTCGTGAGCGCGTCCCTGATTCAGCGCATCACCAGGAAAACACCCTCTGCATTTGGAAGTTCAGTCGGGTATGTCAGCTAGCTAGCGTAGCATTCAGCAGCTTTACTATGGCCAGTAAACCAAGTTCCAGTTATTCCTTCCAGCCTAGTTGGACAAAGGAGTATGGATGTATGTATAGATACTATACCATGAACATGTTACTATCTGTCTTCAAATGGGTGATAACTTAAAGAAAACAGCATTCAGTCTGTCAGGCTACAGGCTGCTTGTTAAGAAAGTTTGGTGGTGCAACAGAACATCAAGATGAATTCAGCATCATCTAATGATGATTTGGTGCTGTATTGCTTTTCACCAACATTTAACTTTTACCTGTAAAATGAGTTTTTTCGTGCACAACAAAAAATTACCAACATATAATAATCAACATATCAGGCTTATAGAAACTGACACCTATAAATCTATTTTTAGATTTAAATTTTTAGATTTGACAAAAATGTCAAAACAGAACAAAACCCACAAAACTAAAGTATTCACTAAGAATAGTCAAAATATTTCCTGAGAAGACACAAGACAAAGCACTTTTACAGAATTTAACAAACTAAAAACACAACAAAGCCATTGCGTAAGGCAAAGTGTATGAGGCCCATTTACTTTCTGCAGTGGATGGGCGGCTTCACCTTTTTTCCTTTTGTGCAACTAATCACACAGTTTTTGAGATTTTCTGTTGCCGTTTCTCCACAGTCAGCGCATGCAAGCACTGAGCAGGAGCCAGGTTTGTCGACAGTTTTTGACTCCTCCAACAGCTCCTCCAGCAGAAGCTCTCTAAATGGTTTCTGTAGGAGAGGTGTCTCTCCCCTCTGAAAAGCCAAATCTTTATGGAGAATAAAAGCATTCACATTTGCAATAAGAAATGAGGTAACTGTTTTATACCAACACATTGTTTTTCCAAGAACCCAGTAATACTGGATAAGAGCATCCGACAGATCAACTCCACCCATGGATCTGTTGTAATCAGCAACAACATCAGGAGAGGGTATGTCTTCCAGCCGTCTTCCAGCCTCCTTCACTCTCCTACAGTCTTTCCAGTGTATGCTGTATGACGTGCTACACAAGGTGACCTCTCTGGTGTCCTTTCATTTTACAAAGAGAAGGCTGTCCTTTCGTAACCACTAAGATCACCCCTCACAGCTTTTTTTGGGCGAATCATTGTTGGAAGTCTTCGGCAAACCAACACAGGTCTGTCTAATGGTGCCACAAGCACACAAACCTTTGGTACTGAGTGTTGTGAACAATGCTGGGCTCGTATAAAAATTGTCCACATACAGATGATAACCTTCACCAAGGAGCTGAAGGAGCAAAAGGTTCATCACAGATCAGCCCCTCCTCTTTCATGGCACCAGTCTTTCCCGTCTGTGACTCTGCTAGCACAATTTGAAGCTGAATTCACTTGGTTTGTCTTTCAAATATTGCCGAAATCCAATTCTGGTCTTGCTACGATTAATGGTTAACTTTATTATTAATCCTCAGTGGAGAAATTGATTTGTCACCTGTACATGAAAGACTTTACATAAAAGACCATTAGCTGCTGATACTCAAGAATGAAGAGGAAATGCAGGGTCAACAACAATTGGAGCCATATGTCTTCTCCCTCAATGTTCTGCACATTCTAAAACAAGGAGAACGAGAGCAGCCCCTTTAAAATGATTATACATTCTGTCCTTAGACCCTCACATCAAATCAAGATAACAAAACAATAAGATGATGAGGTAAGGTGAACTTTCAAATGCTGCATTTCTTTCAAGAAAACCTTGAAAGCTTCTTATTTTTTTAAGGTTTTAAGAAAAGCTTGAAGACTTTACCTTCAGCAGCAGGTGACTCTTTGAAAGAGGTCAGACTGCCGTAGAACATTGGCATCATGGGCACTTCCTGGCATCAAAAGCTGGAAACACAATCATTACTCATTTTAGTTGTATGAATGTTGTCATTAGGTATGTGATTAGACCCTACTCAAAAAGTCAAAGTGTTTTTTTTTTTTCTTTCTGAAATTGTAGTTTACTGGAACATTTTTAAACTAGATCATAACATCATTACATTCTAAAAATTTTCTTCTGAAATTCTAAAGTAGGATCTACATAAATGTCATAGTATGTATTCCAAAACCTAACAGGATTTTAATGTGACTTTATTGACTATGGAACTAATAAAATGATTGATATAAATCTTTCAGAAATGTCCTACCTGCATTTGTGGTCAACAACTGTAGTACATAAGAATGTCACAGTTCTGCATGTCTGGTCACCTGTTTCTCCTCACCTGCCATTTTGGCCTGCCTGGTCCTCTGCTCCTCACACCAGCTCAACAGCCCAACTCATCTCACCTGTGGACACTGCTGCAGTTTATCACCAATCAAGCCAGTACTTAAGCCACAGTCACACACTCACTCATTGCTAGATTGTTCTCTCTGCTATCTCTGATGCAAGACTTTCCAGCATTTACCTTTGGACTGATTTCCTGTTGCCGAACCTGCCTGCTTATGACTCACCTGTCTCACCTGAATCCTGGAAATCACCTCCCTTCTGTCCCCGACCAAGATTCCTGTCTCAGCATTTGGGTTCCCTGTCTGCCTGTTTCCAGGGTGTGGTGAATCTTCATCTCGACTGAGATCACAGTGTGTGTTTTCTCCTGCCTGCTTACCTGTGTTGGATTTAGAGGAGAGACTGCTCACTCCTCTGCTTTTCCATCGGCTGCTACCGTGTGAGTTCTCTCCTCACCGCCGGTGTTTCCTCACCGGCCCCGTTTCCACCTTAGTTTATTCTGCCTGGTATCTGTGGGTGAGAAATACCTGGCTGCCTACTTACCTAATACTCTATCTACTCTGTTAACCATAAAGCCAGCATTACACTTTGATGAACTGTATCCTGTCCGTGTAATGCTGCGCTCACCTGGCTGCCTGGCTTCACATGTGCCAACTCATCATTCAGAGACTCATAATCGACTGAACTGAACTTTGTGTTGCTGTCTATTCTACTTTCTGCTGTGGTGAGAATTAATGTATGTTGAACTGCCTGAATTGTACTTTTGTTGCACCTGGGTCCTAACCACACCCCTTACAAAGAAGGCAGCCTTTCCTGTTTACAAAGTCCTTGTAGCCGACCGACTGAAGGAGGAAGGATAGGAATGTGTGTCCCGCCTATAGCTATGTTCACATTACAGGCCTTAATGCTCAATTCTGATTTTTTTCATCAGATCCGATCTTTTTGTGTTGATCGTTCACATTCATGTTTGTAAGTGCCTGTATCAGATATGAGTGTGAACACGCTGAGGTCCGAAACTGCCACGCGTGCACAGATGTAACTAAAATGTGAGCCGCATCATACCGTAACAATAAGCAGCCGTAAGATGGATGCAGTTTGTCACGTATTTTCGTGCACATGGTTTCATATATAACACTAGGTCTTCAGCGTGCTGAAAATAACATTCAAACCAGTTTTACAGGCGGAATTGAGAAGTGTAATTTTACTGTTGACTGTGAGCTTAGGAGCTGCTGGTTCAGCCTCTGCTGCTGCGTCAGCATCAGTGTGTGGGTACGAGGGCAGAGCTCTGTGGCGATGTTCGCAGAAAACTTTCTGATCTCTCCATGTATACTGTATATCCAACAAATGTAAAACTTCTTCATCTCTCCGCTAATCACTGTCGCTGTTGTTGCTCTCCTCCATATTTATTTTTACCGGTGCTGGCACTGAATGAGGACGAGATGCGACGTGCAGATTAGTGAGACGTTAAAAAAGCCACGAGATCCGATCTGAGCGGTCAGACACGGGTCACATCGCCAGAGATCGGATATGGATCAGATCTAGGACCACATATGCAAGTGGCCCAGATTTGATATGAAAAAATCAGATCTGGTTCATTCACACTGCTGTGAAAAAAATCAGATCTGAGTCACATGGAGGCAAAAAAGATCAGATCTGGGCCACTTCAGCGTGTAATGTGAATGTAGCTTACTAGTCCCTTATTACCTGAGGGAAATGATGTGCTTCCTTGAACCTCCTGGCGATCTCCAATGCTTCCCCTTCATTTGGCACCTTCATCAGCTGTTTTATCAGTCATTCCTTTACAAAACATGTAGACAGACATCTTCACTGTGCTCTTGTGGACACCAAACTGATTAGAAATGATACAGTATTCCACACAGCTACCAAGTTTATACAGTACAGTTGCAACTCGCATTGTGAGTGGAATAGCAACCCTAACGCTAACATTGTTAGGTGCCATGCACTTCTCCATTCCATAGCTTCATAAATGACTGCTGCCTCATTTGGAAGTTTTCTTTCCATTCAACATCTGTGAATTGAGGTAGGACAACTTTGTCCCACCAGTCCTTGTTTCGGACTTTCATCCACAGATGTTTTGGGGGCAGAAAAGGCAGCAAAGTTATTCCTGCCACATCACGCTGAAAAACGCCTCGTGCTCGTCTTCTCCTATTTAGGCTCTGAACAAGGAGAATGTTCTTTGGGATTTCGGATACTTTGGGAACTTTAGCTAACTCATGCTACAGGTTCACCTTTAACACAGACGGGCTTCCGGGAAAAGCTGGATGCAGGATCGTGTGTGCATGTCAGAGACGACCAACGTCAAGGTGTGATGCATTCTGGGACCAATCCACCGAATTTGAATTGTATTCTTGGGACACGTATACTCAAAAATCAATCTGATCACTTTGTTCAGTGTTCATGTAAACACTATGTTCTGAATTATCAATCAGAATAAAATCATTCCTGATTGACAAAAAAAGTCACCATGTAAATGTACTTATTGTCATCAGTCCCTACAAAGAGAATAAAACAGATATAATGGAGCATCTTGCTAATAGCTACCAAATTGTCTGCAAGTCTAACAGTTTGCAAATTAATAAATCTGTAAACTTACATTACAGACAACAAAACATTATCTAAGCAAGTTAAGTGTAAGCTTTAGCTTAGCGCTACAAATAGTAATACTGCTGCACAGAAGCGTAGCTAGCTTGGTTGCTAGCTGGGAAATGTGTGAAACATACATCTTTTCTTTCACAATTTACTGCACGGCTATGAAACTGGTAAAGTATTTATATGGTTCACAAAGTTAAAAGTCTGACAATCACTTTACTCACTTGTAATAAAGTTTCATGCTTACGTCATTGCTCTCTCTCCTCCCTTTGCCATTCTTTGGTTATTTTTCATCCTGCACAATGCGTGATGGCATATTTTGCTTGTCTAGTGACCATTGTCTGTACACCACTTTTACTGTTGCATCATGGGATACTTCTAGTGTACAAATATAGGGTGTAGTAATCCTCACTTAACATTCGGACACCACTACAAAATGGCAAACACACTAAATAGTGCACTATATAGGGAGTGATTTCAGACAGCCTGGGTGTTCTGCTCAAAGTTCTGAGTGTCCAATTAATAGAGAGAGAGAGACAGATGATGCCTGCTGGAAGCTAAGGACTTTGACACCTGCTGGAGTAGAATCAAGTACTATATTGTTATTTTTACCTGCCACTTGTTCCAACTCCTCTCTTTTATTGCATCTCTTCACTGAGAATTTGGCTGAATGAACATAAAGGAAAAAAAAAGCTACGCTTAAAAGTTCAAGGGGCAAAACTGAGGAGAAAGAGAAAAAAAGAGGTCACATGGTCAAATCAGTAAATAAGTTGATTATTAGTGACCATCTAAGCAATCATCTCTATACCAGCTCTGCAGGGTCTGGATTCAATGTTCACTAAACAGCAAAACTCGCCCGCTGGTAGAGCCAATTAAAGTGAAGCTCAGGTGGAACAATATGAGAAAAATTAAAAATGTCACTTAGGACACAAGCAGAGTTGTTACTTTAGTGATGAAGCACACAGAACTGTAAGATGTAGAGAACCGGGTCACCATGTTGTAAGAAGTGTGAGGGTTCTAAAATTTTAAGATCATCTGCTCCTGGCCAATAATGGAAAGCAGAGTCACACTCAGAGGCTTTCACTGCGAGCATTTATTAATATCGTTATGGTTATTATAATAATAAGAGTTTCTATACAAACTGTGAGTTAAATTTGATTCTGATTGTCTGACTTTTCAGGAGATGGAACTCCAGATTAATTTACCTATAATTACTATCTTTCCTTACCTGGACTAAATTACCTGTTAAAGCAGGACACATCTATAGTCACTTAGAGATTGAGAGCCATTCTATAACCTCACAGACGTGTCTTTATGCACAGCAGAGTTTTACGTATTTCTGGTGAAATCTCAGACCACGAGAACTTCCGGGGTCACATACATCCACCAGCTAGCTAGTGTTTAGCTAGCTGAAATACTCCATGTCACAGCGTGTACAAACGCGTCATTTTTTTCCCCTGTTTTTAATCATTTATTGATCTTTTTTTTAAAAATCAGGTTTATTAGCCATGACCTCAAAATGTATAAAACAATTTACACTGCAACAAAGAACAGACACTGCCCCCTGACATGGCTAACTTCCTTAAAAGTAGAAGCAGTCACTCTCTCCTTCCTCTGTAAATGCCACTGTAGCGTATCAGTAGTATGCTACAGATAAGTAAGGTAAAGCAATGCAAGGTTGCAACGTTAAGATCATCATTTCAATAATGAAATATTAATCTTAGTTAAATTGGACACCATCCACGTTATGTGGAAAATTAAGTCATTTAAACTTAATATTTTGATTTTTTAATTAATATTCAGTCTCAGAGCTTAAATTAATATTCCGGGCTCAAATCTGAAAAGTAATGATTCTTGACTCATTCAGTGATTTCTTCTCCGAACTGAAACAGGCAAACAAAGTACTATTGCACAGGTTAACATTTATTTACAGATGAGAAATAGAATAACATACAAATGAGGTAGATATTATGTGAAGTATGAAAAACCAGGCTTGACAACGGAAAACTGGTGGATTTTCAAAATAAAATCCTAACTTAACATTAACTGAGTCTAGCTTTACTTTACAGAGAGGTTAGCAAGAAAGATATGGAAATAGGAAAATAACGTAGTTAGGCTGCATCACTTTAACCTCGGCAAAGACAAGATCTTCCGTTGGGCCTGATCACTCCAATGGTGTGGAAAGGTCAGATCACCAGTCTTCGGATGCATCCAGCATGGGTCACGTCTTGGCTGAAGTCACCATGTGGTGCACGCAGGCAGTCCTCCGGATTCGGGTGTCGGATCCACAGCGGGGAGGCCACGGATCCGCTGCACGAGTCTTCCTTTGGAGCTGAGTCAGCGCACTTCTCAACGAACAGCTGGAGCTGGGAGCTGGACTTTAGGTCAAACCGAGTTGCAGTATTGGAGTTGAATCCCAACGTGGTCAGTAGAGCCGATGGCATGTGGCAGAGCAGCTAACTTGGAGAACTAACCGTAGCTAGAACTGAATAGCTTGAATGAAATCACGTGGAGGTCGTGATAACATCTATCACTGATTCAGGCACAAACTTCTTAGAGCAGCTAATAAAGTTACTTGAGATTACTTTAAAATAAAGAACCGCTAGCTGCTGTTTTAGCAGCGCGGTGAAGAAAGGAGACAAGAAGAGAAGAGAAGCTGCTGCCATGCCAGGCCTGGAGATAGGAAGGCCAAGAGAGGCCGGAGAGGTCCTGGAGCAAAAGAGGGAGCAGCAAAAGAGCAGCTGGAACCAAGAGAGAGAACAATGGGCTGTGTGGAGTTTTAAACAGAAAACATTGTGAGGAACACGCCCATGCTTTGTTCTGATAGGAGCTTTTCCCGATGATGTCATGAAGGCAGGCAAACAGCTCGAAGCAGCTTAATCTCTGTGATATTACAGAAACATAACCTATACTTATACTAAGTCCACTCATTTCCCATTGTCAAAGCATGATACATAGAAATTTCACGTAGTAAATTCACAGTATGACATGCTGGCACAAATAAAACCATGTTACACAAATAAATCATCTCTTTTGTTGTCTAATAGAAATTTATCACAAAATCTAAACGTCTAAAACACTCTTATGAAATTTGATGATCTTTACTTAACTAAATCTATTTTTACATTAATGCAAGTATTCTAAACATTACAAAGATAAAACCAAAGCTTAGATTGTTGTAGATTGCTAATACAAACTTTGTGTGAACTTAAAGGACCATAAAATGGCAGTATGATATTCTGTGATTTAAGAAGTATGTTGGAGAAATGTAACACATATAAACCTAAATCCTTTAAATAAACACAAATACAAATACAACAAAAGCATGTAGTAAATGAAAATGAATTTCAATCTTTGAACATAGTTTAAGGCACGAGAGAGAGAGAGAGAGAGAGAGAGAGAGAGAGATGACAACTCATTTAATGATTCTAAACTTTATTGTAACTTCAGATATCTTCCGGTTTTCTAAATAGATTCTGAATTAAGAGTCTTATTTGGTGTTGCAGTGAAATGTCCTTAATTCTGTGAGAATGGCTTGCAGACACTCTGGAGCCAATTTGGAGAAGGAGTTTGTGGAGTGATCAAATGCAGATAAGAGTGGCCATTGGTCTTCTTGTCTTTATGGCATAGGAGCTTTAAAGATCAAAGTGTTACCAAGTCCTTCTAAGGTGATAACTTTCGTTACCATGGCATCCAGGACTTCAGAGGAATCTGAAGTTTCCTCCATTGTCTTACAGTATCTGTTCTGCAGGCTTTATGACTAAATGGGGAGAGGGTCACAGCAGGAAGTCTTGAGGGGTTCCTGGTGTTCATCCATATGTTAAAGTGAATGTTATCTTTCACATGGTTCTTTGTGTGTATGTGTGTGTGTGTGGACTGCAGGAAGAATGGGGGCTGGATGTATATTGCGTCTGTGAAGGGGGAAGGTGATGCCTGCGTGGCTTCAGCAGGCCTCCATGACGAAGCTGTCTGTAAAAACCGGTTATTTCCTACCAGAAACACATGATCATAGATTTATCAATCTGCAGTTGTTCCAGTAATGCTACACCACTCAGGTGCTGCAATTTGGCATCGTGTCGCTCCTTCAATCTGATATGACTCCAACAGCGTCACAGATAATGATCTCAGATGCTCTGCTCTGCTCTGGGTTATTGGCAGGTACATGCTGTCTGTTAACTGGTAACCCTCTAGTGGTGTTTTTAGGAAAGGAGGAGAATCTTTATGAGTGACATCGGCTCAGATGTTGCAGGCAGATGGATGCTGATAAGACAGAATGCTACCAGCCTGAACTTTGCCAAAGATAGAGTCCACAAGCACAGGCAGCCTGAATGTCAGTTGTCTCCAGAGTTGCTCGTTCTGGAGTTTCACCGCTGTAGCCTTTGTAAAGCACAGATCTACAGTAACAAATGTCAGGGAAAGTGTCACGGGAAGCCAAGAGAGCATTGCATGCCTGTTTAACGTTGTGTAGTGGATCCAATTCTGTGTTGTGTTTTGTAGATAGAAAGAAGGTGACACCCTCAGCTGATTTTTCAACTCTACTGGAAAAAGAAAAACATGGCATGTGTTTTTATTTCTCTCTTTTAATGCTCTGTGCCTGTTTCACATCATAATCATTCATAGCTCACATTTACAAAAGTGATTTACAGAGAAACTTTGGCATTATAATGTGGGTAAGACTCTGCAGCCCACCCACGCCACAACAACTCTTCTCATATGCTACAGGTTTATGTAAGAAAATAGACTACAGGCCAGAAGTTTGAGGCCACCCCCAGATTAAAAAAAAAAGTCATGAATACACTGTTTGGTTTACAATTTATTGCACAGGAAATGACAAAAATACATTAAATAAATGTTTCTAATAGAATATAGAGAATCTCCATAGCAAACCACGCACAGCAGTGTGGGAGATCTATGCTAAAGAATCTCAATACCCAGACCAGACAAACACTTTGTCATGTAACGTGTGATTAGATAAACAGGTGACTATTGGCTAAAGGTGAAAAGTTTCATTCTCAACTCCTCTGCCCTCTTTTCCTCTCATCTGTAGTAGGCGGGACTAAGACATAAGGAAAACAAGCAAGTGAGGGAAACATGAAAACGAATAAGAGCTTTGGAATAGAGACCTGCACAGATCACACTTTTAGGTCCGTACCCGGCCTGGCCCTACATAGTTCAGTCCAAACCTGACCCGAAGCCCTAGACTTAATGAAATGCTTGGCCTCAGCCCAACCCGAGGCCCACAGTCTTTTTTTTCCCGGCTCTTTTCAAAGTAAAAGTAACGTCTGTCAGCTGCTGCTGCAGCATTCAGAAAACAGCGATGCTGCAGTTTCTGAGCACCAATGTGTGAGGCAGCATCAGGAGGTGTGTTATGATGTCAGGAGAGAGGAGGGGGGGGGAAAAAAAAAAGCCTGAAGCCTGATTTGCCTCGGGGTCCCATGGGTCCTCTTTAAAATACACCACTGGCCTCATTTGCTTTCACTGAAAAATAGCATTTATTTATTTATTTATTTATTTATTTATTTATATCACAGCCTCACTGTTAGCAGGAAAAAGAGTTGGTAAAGTCTGAAGGGTCACAGAGGGTCATACTTTACTGGTAAGGTACTGTATTCTCCTTTTAGGCCTTCAGGATAGGACATTAGGATTTTCATTTTATATCACAGGTAGTTTGAAATGATTGAAATAACATGGCTACAACTATGAAAAAAAAGAGATTTACACACACAATCCCAACTCACACACTTTAAATGTGAATAGAGCAGTGATTTCAGAGGAAATTTGGGGAACATTTTGGCTACAACAAACAGCAAAATCCAAATGAAGCTTTAAACTACAGATAGTTTATATCAGTAACAAAATGCTTTATGTTTTTAATCAAAACTATATTTAGCTACACGCACAGCTCATACCAGCACTGGTTCATGATGCTGGGACATCCACTGTGTTACACTGGTGGTCCAGCAGGTGGCGCTGCAGCCCACAGAGTCAGAGTGAAAAGCTGCTGCACTGACAGCCTCATGGCTGAAGTCTGTGCTAAAACATCTTTTGATATTATTTAGTGTTATAGCGCCACCAAGTGGTCACTTTCACTCATTACAAAGATTAACCCAGAGAAAGAAACAGGCTCGATTTTCTTAAATCTCCTTAAATAAGTGAAATATATATGATAGAGGATTTTGACAATTTGAAATGAAGCCCTGTTATTATAGCCAAATTATATGTTTATATAGTATTTTTATTTTATAATTGTTTTTGTATTAGTTGTTATTAATCATTAGTTTAAACTGATGAGTGCCAAAATGTGAATTTAAATTAGTGAGTACCCAACACATTATGTGTTTAACAACATGTTTATTCATTTATGAGCAGATAATGCTTATTTTTTTGTATTTCATTCTTTACAACTATAACATTAAAAAAAATTGCAAACTGCAAACTTCACAGTGGTTAGTACATTTTTTAAATTGGGCATCTGGGTTTTTAAAAATCAAATGCTTCATGCACTTCTGAATTGAATTTGAATACAGACGCTAATACAAATATTAAAGTGATACTTAAACTTTCTCAGCGGCTCCATGAACGTGGCTCGGCACTCTTCCTCAGGCAGCAGCAGGAAGTCTGACATGACAGTTATGTCACAAGATGCTTACTTTGTCTAGAAAGGCACAAACAAGCCTGCATACAACTGGTCATTTGAATAAGTTTATGTTTTTAATCCCACGTCTGTGGGAAAATTCACTCTGGCTGACAAACCTTCTAACCTCTGAACTACTGTGCTGTCCTGAAGAGAAGATAATACGAGTATAACTGCATTGTTTTGTCATAAGAAACAATAGTTTATAAAATGTATGTGGCTCAGGAATAAATTGCACCTTTTTGATAGTAGATCATAAGATAAATATGGCTACAGGCTCCCTGGTTTCCTGTTGTGCAGTATATTCTTCCAGAATATACTGCACTACTGCTGCAAACTCTCTCTCTCTCTCTCTCTCTCTCTNGGGAGTTGTTATATACATACACACACACACACAGCCTATGTGTGGTTGAAATGAATCATTCATCTTCTGCAGGTTAAAGCTCCATTTAGGCTGGATTTACATGATCACACACATGTAAGCTGATTCTGATGTTTTGCTCATGTGACACGTATCAGACACGCTTCCTGAAGATGTAAACGGTAAAAAACCACATGGAATCAGATATTCTCAGACCTGATTTGGGTTTATGTGGAAATACATCGGATACGTATCAGATATCCACCAATGCTGCTGCTGTCTAAATACACAGATCAGAATTTCCTTCCCATTCTGACTCCTATGTAACGTTCTGCTTTATCTGCATATGATGATGTCAGCATCAATATGATGCTATTATGATGATATTATTTTGCAGTTTTCAAGTACAAACATGTTGTTATAATAAAGCCAAGTAGGAGGTTGGAGGCAGCAATGTGGGTCAGCACTCCAGCTTTTTGCTGACAGGTTGTATGGATTGATGTTGTTAATAGTGGAAAGTTTAGCCAAATACTGGTCCCTGGCATCCTTGCTGAGTTTGTCTTGGTATGGTATTCTCTCAGTTTGCTTCTGCTTCTCCAGTTTGTCGATTAAATTGGTTGAATAACTTATTTAGTCGTGTTGTTTACAGTACTGCTTCCTATACCGCTTACTGCAGCTATACCTCCAAAATGGCAACTTGGTGACGTCGCAGACGACAAACACGTGACTGACAAAGACCAATTTTAGGCGTTGCTTGGGCTTAATTAGCATCTCAGTCTAGAATGCTGTGACTAGCTTGCATCCTGCCAAAGTTGCACCAGAATCATGTCAAAACTACTATTTACTGTCTAGTTAGCTTCTGTATTAAACAGCTTGATAGTAGTGTTATGTTTATCTTAAGAATATAAGTTAGAAATTAATTATTTTGACTTTTATTTTAATTTCTATCATTCAGGAGTTTCACAAGAGTCCCCAAGTAAGATAAGATAACCTTTACTGTCATTGCACACAGTTGTACAACGAAATTTTCAGTGCAGTTCCTGAATAATGGTTCAGACATTCATCCACACACAATCAGACAAGGAACATCAGACAAGAACAAATAAGTTTTAAAAGATACTATAAGAATAAATAGAATAAAAAATAGAAATAGTGCTACTGCCAGTATTGCACATTTCCCACTTTCAGTTCACAGTCTTGTTGAATGTGGTATTATGATGTGTGTGTGTGTGTGTGTCCAGATTTCAGTTCAATGATGGCTCTCTGGTAGAAACTGTTTTTGAATCTGGAAGTGTGGGTCTTTAGGACTCTGTAGTTTCTTCCAGATGGGAGCAGAGAAAAGAGATGTTGGATGGGTGAGTAGTGTCCAGGATGTTATTGGCTCTACAGAGGCAGCGGGATCTGAAAATGTCTTCCAGTGGGGGCAGGGGGAGTCTGATTATTTTTTGTGCTGTGTTTATGACTTGCTGGAGAGTTTTCCTGTCTGCCGCCGAGCAGTTGGCATACCATGATGTTATGCAGTAAGTCAGAATGCTCTCTATGGAGCAGTGGTAGAATGTTTCAAGCAGCTTAGCAGACAGGTTGGCTTTCTTAAGTGTTCTTAAAAAGTAGAGCTGCTGTTGGGCTTTTGTGATCAGAGCTGTGGTGTTGATTGTCCATGTGANGTTCTTAAAAAGTAGAGCTGCTGTTGGGCTTTTGTGATCAGAGCTGTGGTGTTGATTGTCCATGTGAGGTCCTCAGAAATGTGGGTTCCCAGGAACTTGAAGCTGGGGACCCTCTCCACTTCTTCTCCGTTAATGTTTGGGGGTGGTGGACCTCTCTGTGTCTCCAGAAGTCTGTGATGAGCTCTCTTGCTTTTTTGATGTTCAGAGAGAGGTTATTGTCAGAGCACCAAGCAGCCAGTTTGCAGACTTTGTCTCTGTCGGCTGTCTCATCACCGTTTGAGATCAGTCCTACCACTGTTGTGTCGTCTGCAAATTTTATGATTGCATTTGAGGGGTGTGTGGGGATGCAGTCGTGTGTGTAGAGGGAGTATAAGATGGGACTGAGCACACAGCCTTGTGGTACGCCGGTGCTGAGATCAGACTTGATGAGAGGTGGGGGCCTGACTGTCTGAGGGCAACTTTTTTAGAAAGTCCATAATCCACATGCACATGGGGCTGCTGATGCCTAGGTGGAGTAGTTTGGTGATCAGCCTGCTGGGGACAATGGTGTTAAACATGGAGCTGTAATTGATAAAAAGCATCCTCACATAAGTCCCCTTCTGTTCAAGATGTTGTAGTGCGATGTGGAGGGCTGTGGTGATTGCATCTTCTGTAGATCTGTTAGCTCTGTATGCGTGCTGGTGCTGGTCCAAGTGGGGGAGGATGGATTTGATATGCTTTAAAACCAGTCATCCAAAACATTTTGCTATAATGGGTGTGAGTGCTATTGGTCATTTAAGCAGCTGATGTTGGTCTGTTTGGGCACTGGAATGATGGTGGTTGATTTCAGGCAGGAAGTACAGTAGCCTGGGAGAGAGACAGGTTATTATGTTGGTAAACCATCTGCAAGCTGGTGGGCACAGTCTCTGAGCACTCTACCTGGGATCCCGTCAGGCCCCGCCACCTTCTTAGAATTTACAGTGCTGAGAACACGCCTTACCTCCTGTGGCTGTATGGTAAGTACGTCCTTGGTATCTAGTGAAGGTGTGATGTTGTCTGACCCATTTGTCTCAAAGTGGGTGAAGAAGTGGTTTAGCTCCTCCTCCAGCGAGGTGCTGTAGTCTGTAGGAGGGTCTCTGCTGCTCCTGTAGTTGGTGATGTGCTGTATCCCCTACCACATACTTGCAGGATCCCGCTTGGTAAAGTGGTCCTCAGTCTTTGCCTTGTATGTGGCCTTAGCACATTGCTCTTCTGGCTGCGCTGTACAGTTCTCTGTCACCAGATCTGTAGACTGTATTCCGGTCCTTCAGAAGAATCTGGACCTCTTTTGTCATCCATGGTTTCCTGTTTGGGAAGACACGGACACGTTTGTCGATGGTGATATTTTTTATGTAGAAGAGCACTGTTATGGTGTATTCCTCTACATTTGGACCAGAGAAGAGATCCCAGTTGGTGTGTTGGAAGCAGTCCTGCAGTTAGGAAGATGCACCTTCAAGCCAGGTTTGAATGATTCTGGTAGAGGGTTCCTGTTTTTTGATAAGGGCCTGTAAACTGGGGTTAGGAATAGTGATAGATTGTCAGATTGTCCAAGATGGAGGAGTGGAGACTGTATCCTTTACTGATGTTAGAATAGACACAGTCCAGTGTTTCTTCCTCTGGTTGCACACTTAACATGTTGGACAAATTTTGGCAGCAGTCCTAAGATTGGCATGATTAAAGTCTCCAGTGATGATGAAGACACCTTCAGGGTATACTTGTTCTGTTGTTTGTTCATTGCTGTCAGCATATAGCCAAGTGCTACGTTAGCATTAGCATCTGGTGGAATGTATATGGCTGTGACAACAACAGAAAAGTCTCATGGAAGATAGAAAGGTCTGCATTTAACTGCCAGAAACTCCAAATTATGTCAGCAGTGCTTGCTGATGACAGCAGCGTTTGTGCACCAGTTGTTATTAACTTACCGTAAATGCTCTAATAGAGGGCGGGCCTTTTTTTTTTTTTTTTTTNTTTTTTTTTTTTTTTTTACCTCAGCTGCAGAGAGAACCCGGCCTTTATAAGATACCGGCTTTTATTGGAGACAGGCCTTTATTTCTAATCAAGGATGTAGAACTACGTGCTTCTCGCCAAACTTTCCCTTTGCTGTGTCATAATTTATGTTCTTCAGTTTTCCATTAAAAACCCTGGAAATGATGACCGTGGTAAAATCTGTTAAGTCAGCGCTCCCTGCAGCAGTTATTACAGTAGGCGTGGTGAGATTCAAACTGAAACGAAAGCCGGCTAGCAGTGTGTGTGTCCCACCGCTGATAGACACACCATAACTAAATTTAAGAAAATAAAATAACATTTAATACATACTCTGATATTGCCTGTACGCTTCTGTCATTACTCACGTCATCAAATCCCAAAAAGTCTTCTTTTACCTCATTTGCGCTGTTGCCATATCTCAACACCACTGATATTTGAGCCTTGTTTGTGATATCCATGGTCTCATCAACTTCCATTGCAACAAAGGATGCTGCTTGTATGTCATTTTTTTATGGCCCCTGTTGACCTCGGCAACAGCTTCAATTAAATCATTCTGAATTCGATTTGAAGTGCCGGTAAATACATTTGAGGAGCTTAATTGTGTGGCTAACTTGTTGTCTTTTTCTGCCAACACATACAACAGTTCAACATAATTTCCCTGGTTAGCAGATGTACTGCTCTCATTTCCCCGAAAGGTGAGCTCTTGTTTGGCGAGGTAACAGGACACATCGATGAGGCTTTTTAATATTTCCCTGTTTTCTTTTACCTTTGCATTGGGCGCACTGATATGGAGCCTGCGCTGCTCATCCAGGGCCATGTCAATGCAGCTCTTGCCGAAGGTTTTCAAGGCGATCTAAGAGTGGACATGGACCGTAGATTTTTCATGCTTCAGCAGAGCTCTTGGTAAATTGTTCAGGTCACTGTATCCGCCTTTCACCCACATGCTGTTGCTGCTGGATGAGAAGAGTAAGCACGGAAAACAAAAATGCTTGCTACTCTGGTTGCAGCCACATAGCCAGTCTTTCTTCCGGTACCACTCTGTTTGAAAAGTTCTCGTGATCTTTTGCCCCTTCCGCTGGGCAAGATCTTGTAGATCGGGTGTTGGTTTCCCAGTCGCGACCACAGCTTTTTTTTTCTTCATATGACAATGTTGAAATGTTTTTAAGTGAGAAATATCCATGTTGGTTGGGCTATCAGCGGTACTGTCGCGATGCTAGCAGGTGCTACTGGGAAGCCGGGGCGTAGCGTGAGGGAGTTTATGTCACGTGACATGAGGCAAGGTCGGTCTCTGCCTCAGCATTGATCATTCAGTGTGAGAACCGACTACGCATGCGCAAATCTACGTAAACGTTGGCCTTTGGCAGTCCGCAGACAGAGGCACAGACAGCCTCTGCCTCAGCGCCCATGGCGTTGAATGTGGTGCATTCAAGGACAGCAGTTTTTCGGAGCTAGCCGTTACAAAAGAAGCCAAAAAAAAAAAAAAAAANAAAAAAAAAAAAAAAAAACTATTCTAATTTTATTGTACGAGACAAATTATGAATAATAAAATTTTAAAATAAATAAAATTATGACCATGAAGAAATTATCAATAAATACAACTACCATGTAATCTCAACATTTCTTTTTATTTTTGGCGAGTGAGGCACTGCCTACCCTGACTTCACATCACTGGTAACAGGTAATCTCTGACAACAGGTAATCTCTGGATCAGGTATGGTGAGGTAGAACTCAGATATCCACCAGATCTGGTAAAAGTTCAGAAACCAGTGAAACCTACAGTCCAAAGAACGCTCATTATAACGGAGCAGGTTCAGGAAAACCGACTGGAATGAATCTGTATTTAATCAGGGAGGCTGACGAGAGAACGAGGAACAGGTGAGACAATCAGGTGACAGGAAGCCGTGGGAAGAATCTCAGTGGCGACGACTGGTGGACGGATGGAGAACGACAGGCTGTGGAAAGAGAAAGATTTGAGAGGACAGCAAAGAGAAATACAGTAGAACATTAGAGTGTGCAGAGAAACAGGAAGTGAGTCTCACCTGTCTGTATTACAAAGTCAGGACGGCCCTACCTGCTGCAGGTACTCTGCTGTCAGCTCTGCAGGGTCATGTGAACTCACTCAGCTCATTTCAGCATTTCATTACAACCAGACCCAGGAGAGAGAGAGGGAGAGAGAGAGAGAGAGAGAGAGAGAGAGAGAGAGAGANGAGAGAGAGACTGTACAGGACCTCAGGACACCCTCCCTCCCTCTCTCTCTGTTTTAATTCATCTGTTTTCAGTGCAGGCATGATGTCTGAACAGCAAATCATGTTCTTTGCTGAGGTTCACATGATAATCATGACGCCGCTGACAGAAAGCTCTGCGTTGCTTTCCTCGCTGGGTTAACTTGTGTATAGTTTAGTCATTGTATTTTTGTTTTGGAGACAGAAATGAAAAAAAAAATAAAAGAAAAACAAGTGCCAATTTGATTTTTAAAGACAAAAGATGAAAAGTGAACCATTTTCCATGTATTTGAGAGTAATATGTAGGAAATTTTAAAATGTTGCATTTTTTTCCTCTTTAAAGTGTGAGAAGTAAGAATTGGAGAGAACTGGACCGTGCGGACCATGTGCGGATGGGTCAAAGCTGAATTTGGATCAGGGTGGCGTCAGCTCCCAATACACACCAATGCAGAGTCCAGCTCGGTGCACCATTGCTGCTGCTACATGCTATGATATTCACCAGCGAGGGCAAAATCAGAACTGACAAAGAATCCAAGAAGAGCTGGAGCAGCATCTGGTGAGGATTTACACCATATAGTTCAGTTTAGTTTAGTTTAGTCTTAATTTCCAGAAATTTGTTTGCACAGCCATCAACATACATAACACTACAACACACCCAGAATAAAAAACACACAAAGGCAACACATACGATTAACCCTCTGGACCCCAAGCACTTTCTGGGTGGTTTTTGCTCCTGTCACATTTTTATCACTGTGNTAACCCTCTGGACCCCAAGCACTTTCTGGGTGGTTTTTGCTCCTGTCACATTTTTATCACTGTGGCTTATTTTTCACTGTAGCTGCAGGTCCTGCACCTCTATGGAAGCAGCACAATCATGGCTATATGTAGAAAGAACTCAAAAATGTATTTTGTGCAGTATAACACAGTTATAATGTCATAAATCATAAAAAAAAAGAAAAAAAATGGAAGTTGAATTTCTTTGATAATTTATTTTAAAAGACTGAAAACAATGCAATCTATATATACAACATTTTTCCAACTGCTCACAAGTGTTACCAATACTGAAAATATAAAATAAATAAAAAAAGGGACTATACATACTGAACTATTTACAATTTTACAACCTATAATCTGTATAATCAACAGGCTTAGTGTGCCTGCTGTAGTCTGCATTCAGCCAGTGACTGGCTGAATTGTTGTCATGTGACTGTTAAAGAGAACAGAGGAGCTCCAGGCTTGCTAGTTGTGGCAAAAAACGCAGAATTTGTTGCTTTTTACAGAATTTGGATTGTACAAAGGGTTTATTTTTAGCAAATTCTTAAATGAGACATTTATAATAAAGTGATTTTGAGGAAATATCACTATTCTAAGCTTAGATTTGCTTATGTTTCCTTACGGAAGTGTTAAGCACACATGGTTAGTTCAAGGACCATCAGAAAGTTGAAAACCCAATGATAATTTTGATTTTTAAAGTTTGTGGCTATGACAAATGGTGTAATTTTGGCGAGGGTTTAATTAACTTATAGAAAAATACAAATCAATACTCAATGCTCAGGTCAAGAGAACTCATCCTCATACAGCTGGATCCAGATAAAGTTCCATATAGGTTATAAGAGTGATGACATAAGATTGCACCAAATAAATGCTATTTATTAAATAAATGCCCCCACCCCCTGCCTGCAATGTATTATAAAAACAAGTTTTATAAAATCAAACTATGAAAAAAATTAAAATAAGTTATATTACAGCACTGAATTCAGCCTGTCAACAGCTCCAGGTATAAAAGAATGTCTGAACCGCCTGGCTCTCATAAGCAGCATTCTGGATACGATGGCTTCCAGATTTTAATGAAGGTATCAGGCTTCTATGACGGATCATAGCAGAATCTCTCCATATAAAGAGTTCAGTTCACCCGTTTTTAAATGTGGGAAATGGTTCTTTATTCCACAGACTTAATATTCCTTTCATGCCTTATTCTAGAGCCCTGCTCTCTGAGTGAGGTATGAAAAGTGATCAGAGAAACATCTCCATTCCTGAGTCTGGAGCCACTTTTGAGCAGAATTAGAAAATGTCAAGAATGTATGAAGTTTGGTGTAGAATAAGTGGACCAGTGTTCCTGCCGGACATCAGCATGTAGGACAGGATGCAGCCTGACAGCTAGCTTAATGTGCTGCAGATGCTAACACTCAGCTGGTTCGTAGTGACAATATGGCGTCCTTTACTAATCTGGACATGAGGGGCGGGATTCATAAAAAAATCACACTAACTACACAGCGTCACACTAAATAAGAGCCGTGATAACTGAAGCTCATTCATAAAACTTCTCTTATGTTGATCAGAGCACTGTGTCACGTTAAGGTAATGTTGCTGTCAGGTGTGTTTCAGGTAAAAACCAATCAGCGTGTTGATGAGCTGCTTCAGATTTAGAGCGATGATTTATTCTGATTCATCTGATAAATCAGCAAAGGAAACATAAATTCTGCTTTAGAGCTGCACACTTTAAATGGCTGACACTAAAATAACAGGTGAACTAAAACACCGTTTTATGTTTTGAAAATTGTTCATCAGTAATGTAACATGTATGCAGTTTGAATATATTGGGCTGAAACATGCACAATCACCGTTATGGTCCTTTAAATGTTTTCTGTACTTTGTTTTTCAGTGGGCTATTGAGGATTTTTTTTTTTTTTTTTTTTTTTTTTTTTTTTTTTTTTTTTTTTNATTTTTTTTTTTTTTTTTTGGTAAAAATGCATATTATATTTTAATCTCCCCTCAGTCATATTCTACACCGTTTCATCCTTTTCTGTTTCGCTTGATTCAGCGCAGCCTCCATTTACAGATTCACATGGTCTTATTCTTCCCTTGCGCGCTGTGTTGTGTTGTGCTGTGTGTCGTGTGTGTTGTGTGTGCTGTGTTGTGAGCTCCAACACACATGCAGAGGAGCAGCTCAGAACACTTCAGGAGCCACGGTTCAGGGACCAAAATGAATCGGTGTCAAATGTGTCAGCTTCACACAGAAAAACATCTAATCAAACCTGAATATATCAGCAGAAGTCATGTGACTTTCCACACGTTTCCACTCTCTGCTCATTGGTCAGAAATGTCTGGGGGTGGAGAAAGAAAATCCAAACAGGAAGTAGTTTCTNACTCTCTGCTCATTGGTCAGAAATGTCTGGGGGTGGAGAAAGAAAATCCAAACAGGAAGTAGTTTCTTATGGTGGTCAAAGTAAATCAGATGGATAAGATGCAAATGAAATGCTCAGGAAGGCAGTGTGCAGTCAGTTTAATTCTGTAAATAGTTTTACTAAGAGTGTTTTCAGATCTGTAGATCGTTTGCTCTGGTCTGAATCAGATCTGTAGATCGTGTGCTCTGGTCTGAATCAGATCTGTAGATCGTTTGCTCTGGTCTGAATCAGATCTGCAGATCATTTGCACATCCAAACTGACTGCACGCTTGCTCTGAACTTTACGGTAACGGCTGTGAAACAGCTGGAGGCTGCTAAACAGTTGTGTGAGTGTCAAAAAAAACAAAAAAAACAAAACAAAAGATGACAGATTAATTTTAAACATTTATGGGCCATAAGATATGTTAATTTTCAGAAATGACATTTTCAGTTTTGAACACACACATAATCTATTGTCTCATTTTTGATGTGCCCTAATTTTCCATACATAGTTGACAAAGTTAGTATGTTGGACTAAGCACTTCCTGTGCATCTAAGCTGTTTCAAAGCCGTTACCGTAAAGTTCAGAACAAGCGTGCAGTCAGTTTGTACGACTCACAATCCTATAGTCTCTTTGTGTTTATAATTAAGCTATTCCCATGAATTAATAACTTGTGGCCATGCTGTAAGTATCTCTTGGCCATGAGTTCATTATCTCATTCCCATGCATTAATAAGTCGTGGACACGTTTTTAATTTTTTTTTCACAAACGTCACAAATGTCCCTAGAATTTGACTTCAAGACAACGTGTGGAAAACCACATGTTGCTTCACATGATGTGAAGAAGATGTGCTGCCTTCACACGCTGAACAGAATGGAGCTACATGCTGACAACATACAAGCACACGCTAACCTGAACTGACGTGTTTCCACCTTTAACAGCATCGTTTGGTGTGATCATCAAAGTTTAACTGTAGTAAAGTTTGTTTTCTGGTGGACGGGTTTAATGGTTTTAAGTCATATCAGCGTCTAACGTAAAACAAACGTTACCACAGTTGTTGTGAAGCGTTAACACACACACACACACACATCTGGTTCTTCATCAGTTAACAGATTTTTTGTGGGTGTGGGTGAGTTTAGATCTTATTCACACACCAGCTGAGCCTCTGCAGAATTCATTTGGAAATGGAGCAAAAAAAAAAAAAATCACCTCCTGGAAATGCTCATGGAGCGTTTGCTTTGGTCTGTATCTGATTGTAATTGGTGTCTTCTGACCAAACGACATGTCTGACTGAACTGGACCTCACAGGAGTGAAAACAGCGTAAAGCGTGTGATACGGCGTCGCCGTGTTCACCGCTGCTTCTGCACTTCCTGTTTGAGTGCTTTAAGCCGTCTGTCCCCACAACACGTCTGCATGTTTAAACATGACAACAAACAGGCTCAACATGATTATCATCACAAGATTTCTCTCTTTGGCATTCATATCTCTATCATATCACCTTTGTACTGCAGGGAAAAGAAACGTGCCCCTGAGTGGAATTGTTGGAATATCACACACAAACACATGGCATCTCTGGAAAGGATTTCAGATACCATATATACTCTAATATAAGCTGAGTTTTTATTACCAAATGTCACAAAGTCAATCGGGGGTTGGCTTATACAGGAGAAATTCAGATTTGATCCCAGAGAAGGAAATTTCCAGGTAGAAATACTACCATTACCACTACCCATGAAACTAGTTTAAATCATACCTTAGAATGAGATATTTCCTGACTAAACATCTGATCCAGCACATTTTGCGGCGGCCAGTAAGCTCGGCTGTGATTGGTCAGTTACGGTAATCAGCTGCTGAAATAATGTGTTTATAATAATAAACAACACAGTATATAATAATAAATAATATAATAATAAAAAATAATGTGTTAATAATATACTAATGAACAATAATGTGTTAATGTTTACCCGTACATGGATTATTTTCAGAAAATCGCAGGAATATTATGACAATACCCAGAAAAACAGGTAATTTACTAAACAAAGAAATTGATGAAACAACATCAGGGATCGGCTTATAGATGAGATCGGCTTATACTTGAGTTTATACAGTAATTCTTTTTAATTTTTGCATGGGGTTCCACGATCTGCAGCCAGCCCCAACTCCTGATTCAAAAAAACTTTATTAATGAGCGTGAGCAGGACCTGTGGTGAATTTTATCTGATGAGCGTGTCTCAGCAGCACAGATCGAATTCATCACCGGATCAGATCCCAGCGTGTGACAGGATGTGTTCTGGCTGCAACACATTGACATTTACACTTTGCATCAACACACATTTTGCTTATCTAGACAACACAACTGTTTTTAGATACAAACTGCATTTTCCTGCAAAGTGTAAATGGGGCCTTGAATACACACTTTGCTGCAGCANCCGCTGTCCTCTGTACAGTTACACATGATGATCATGTTATAATGATGGATAATATAATGATGTTATAATGGATCCAGCTCTGTGATCCAGTTCCATCATAACGCGTCGTCCTTCTGTGATAGATTTTGTAGCCTGATAAGATGAAAAGATTCATTCCCTGTGAAAATTAAACATCATAGCTCCTTTGCGATGGTGACTCACGGTGGGATATGAAGTCCAACTTGAAGCTCCACCTCAGAGGAGCCGCTTTAAAACCAGTTCAGCTCTGAACCTTTCAAAATGGCTGCCACAGTCCAAAATGGCTCCCAACAGGTTTTAACCCCAGGCATTTTTTTTTTTTTCTCAGTGTGTAAAAGTGAAGAATATTCTGATGAGCACACAATATACTGCCATGCAATAACCACACATGGACACCCTGGACATGTGCACGGTTCAAATACACAGAGGAGACATCGAGAACACAGCAGCTAACGGCTGGTACACGGGTAACGTTTGCTAGCAACGCAGACAGCAGCACCAACAACACACCAGGGAATTTATTCTCCTACTTTCATCAAAAGTTAAAGGACCATACCACCCATTTTGCATGTTTGAGCTTAACATATTCAATTTTCATACATGTTATGTTACTGACAATCATTTCNAAAATATCAGGAAAGCTGAAATACAGTTTTATCCTTTGGGAAATGATTGTCAGTAATGTAACATGTATGAAAATAGAGTATATTAGGCTCAAACATGCAAAATGGTATAGCCCTTTAAGAGCTTCAAATTATCCTTTTCTGAAATGTTGTTTGCTAATTTTGCTAAATTTGTTCATTCTGCTAAGCTGTAGCTAATAGTTTCCATAATGGTTACACAGTTTAGGATGTGTAATGTTTGTATAAAACGTGTTTTGTATTTTATTCTTTTCACTAAAGAAGTTGCTTTCACTCCTGTTTTATTTTTATTATTATTACTATTATTTTTTGTTTGTTTTTTGGATTTATGCTGTGATCAGTTGTACTCAGAACTCTAAAAATCCTGACCTTCGTTATGGAAAAGTGTAACGAAACCGTCATTCAACTCGGAATTCTCAGTCGGAAACTCAGGCAACCGTGTTTTTCCGAGCAGCAGCACTGGACCACGCTGAGATCAGTACTCAGGAGAACCGAGAACTTTCTGAGTTCTGAGTACAGCTGATGTCAGCATCTGCTCAATACTGCTAGTTTACTTCACAATCTGAAACCAGTTTTGCTGGGAAAGTTCTGTCAGCTGATGTGTATTTGGTGAAGATTCAGATCCTCGTGTTCCCGTCTTAAATTTCCTCACATTCTGTTTTTTACGACTCCTCATATGACCTCCACTCCATGATTATGAAGAGAAATAAATTTGGTCTTTGCTGTCTGTTCTGCACTTTCTTTAGCATTTTAATTCGTTTGCACTTCTACTTTTTACCTGTATCAGGTATTCCTTTGATGGCTAATTTTGCCATAGCTGTTTTATTTTATGGCTGTTTACACCATTTTATGGCTGATTTTATCGTTTTTGTTGACGTGTGCTTAACAGGCTTTTAATCACATGTATTTTCATTGTTTTTTTAAATAATTTTATTTAATGTGTAAGTTGCACAAGAGTTGCTGCTACACAAAATTTTGTTGTAAATCTTTTGTTGTAATGATAATAAAGAATCTTATGGAGCCTCTAAGGGGACATGGGAGGAAAAAAATCTGTGGAATGAAAACAAATAGTGAGGCTATACTTTTGTGAGACAACGCAAAACTTGACCCTTCATTGAGCGCAGTGCAACAGTACATGGATCACTATCTCTATAATGACTCTATACTATATCTCCATTATATGGAGTGGCTTTATATACACTGGCTCCCTGTTCGATTTAGAATTGATTTTAAGATTTTATTAATCACTTTTAAGGCACTCCTGGGTCTGGCTCCGTCTTACATTACTGACATGTTGACTCCATATGAGCCAGTTCACAGCCTCAGATCCTCAGCTGGGACCCTTCTGGCTGTTCCAAAGTCGAGACTGAAATCCAAAGGTGACCATGCTTTTGACATCAGGGCCCTTCTACTTTGGAACGAGCTGCCTGAGGAGATAAGGCTCGCAGATTCAGTGCCTTCTTTTAAATCTCTTCTTAAAACCCATTTTTATAGACTTACTTTTATGTGATGTCATCCTTAAATTGTCCTTTTTATTGCTTTTATTGTCTTATCTGTATTTATTATTTTTTGCTGTTTATTTACTTATTTATTTATTCACTTATTAGTGTTTTATTGGCGTTTATTTAATATTTTTTTCTATTTTAGTTTTTATCTGTTCCCTTGTCTATCATGTGTCCTTGTTTTATTGGTAGCTTAACTGAACTTTACCTGAATTTTGTCCTGCTCTTGTTTTGCCTGTCTGTTTGGCTTTCTGCTGTTATATTGTATTGTTTTGTCTGTCAAAGCACTTTTAAACTCTGTTTTTAAAGGTGCTATATAAATAAACTTATTATTATTATTATTATTATTATTATTATTATTATTATTATTATTATATCTGGATGTTGCTAGGCAACACTGGAGTGAGTTGTCGAGTTGTGCTCTATATTTTACTTTACTAAAATATAAAGACATTCAGTTGATCCTTGGGTCTAGGTCTGGATCTTTTGTGAGATAACATAATACTTTTGCGAGATCTTGCAAATGTTTATGCATAATCTCTTAAACATTTTGCATTATCTGGCAAAAGAATTGTGTTATCTTGGAAACATTTTGCATTATCTTGCAAAAGAAGTGTGTTATCTTGCAAACATGTCGCATTATCTTGCAAACATTTTGCATTTTCTTGCAAACATTTTGCATTATCTTGCAAACATTTTGTGTTATCTCGCAAACATTTTGCATTATCTTGCAAAAGAAGTGCGTTATCTTGCAAACATTTTGTGTTATCTTGCAAACATTTTGCATTATCTTGCAAAAGTGCGTTATCTCGCAATCATGTTGCGTTATCTTACAAACGTTTTGCATTTTCTTGCAAACATTTTGCGTTATCTGCAAACATTTTGTTATCTCGCAAACATTTTGCATTATCTTGCAAAAGAAGTGTGTTATCTTGCAAACATGTTGTTATCTTGCAAACATTTTGCGTTATCTTGCGAACAATTTGCGTTATCTTGCAAACATTTTGCGTTATCTTGCAAACATTTTGCATTTTCTTGCAAACATTTTGCATTATCTTGCAAACATTTTGTGTTATCTCGCAAACATTTTGCATTATCTTGCAAAAGAAGTGCGTTATCTTGCAAACATGTCGCATTATCTTGCAAACATTTTGTGTTATCTTACAAAGGGACTCTTTCCTCCCATTGATGTTTTTTATTCCTCTCATGTCCCTTTAGAGGCTCCATAAAACAGTCATCAGAAAAGAAATATAGTTTTCTTTTTAATTTCTATCCATCATCCATACCATACCATAAACTGCCATAACTCTTGAATTATGTAACCAAATGTAGCTGACGCATGCACATATCAAATCTGATGATGGTTTAAATAGAGTGTTCATGATGAGGGATTTCACCATGCGAGTTTGAGGCGCTCTGATTACAGAAAAATAGTCCTGCAAACAAAACACGCACGACAACTGCTGACACACACATAAAAAGGTCATTTATCCTTTATTGTTTTATTTCCCCACAGAAAAAAACTTCAAGAGTAACAGCATTTATAAACAAAAGTCACATGAGAACACTCGCTCTGCTCATTGGTCAGAAACATCTCAGGGCGGGACTGACAAAATCAAAACAGGAAGTTCTATGTGGGACAACTACTTTCTCAGTCGTACTCTTTAGTGATGTCAGAAATCAAACCTGAGAGAAGTTTCCCTCCAACTAACGCACAACTCCAGGAAAACAGTCTCAGACGTTTGCTACATTTGTGTTGTTTAAGTTTTTATTTGTGCTGCTGCTGTCATTTTGTAGATATTAAAGAATATTTTATAGGTCATTCTGAGGTCATTCAACATCCCAGTGTGACCCAAAATGCCCTGTTTGTGCTTCGTTAATGCTGGTTTCTGTAACAGGTTGGGAGGCTGAGTGACCTCAGAATGACCTATAAAATATTCTTTAATATCTACAAAATGACAGCAGCACAAATGAAGATTTTAACAGCACAAATGTAACACAAACGACTGAGACTATTTTCCCGGAGTTCAGCGTTAGTTTGGGGGAAACTTCACTCAGGTCAAAATCGAGGCGCTCTGAAGTTTTGCACCGACTGAACTGACTTCACAAAGTGGTTCACTGTTATGATGGCACCATCTAGTGTCAAATATGTGTAACTGACCTAAAATAAGCATCTACTGTCACCCACTCTTTGGGAGTTATGTCATGTATTTCCATAACTCTTGAATTCTGCAACCAAATGCAGTTGACACACGCACATATCAAATGAATACTCTTCAAATCAAATGAGTATTCCTCAATGAATATTCCTAATATTATGAGGATGGTGTAGGTGACTATCTGAACAGACTTTTTTTTTTTTTTACAGATAAATACTCTATAATCATTTTTTTCCATGTGCTCCCATACACTACGTCTCATTCTCGCACCCTCCATTTCTCCAAATTCAACAAAAATGTAACAAAAACCCAAAATCTCTCTCGTTCTCCAACCTACAAACCCACGAAATCTGGCCATCTTTGCTTTCTTTTATTGATGCGTTGGTGACGTCATCATGTGATCAGCAGGAAATCACCGATCAACACAACCTGGTTTGACATGAGCCAATCATTTGACATCTGATTCCAGATCAGTAGATTCAGGGTGTTTAGACTGGCTCAACCCCTAAAGTTGAACCAGAAAATTACGAAATGTTTGGAAACAGTAGGAGTGAAATGAAGCTTTTTTTTTTTTTTTTTTTNTTTTTTTTTTTTTTTTTTTTGACACGACCACATTGATGCATGCTTCAAAACACAAGACACGACATTAATGTGAAGGTTCCAAAGAGCTTCAAGATGCTCATCTCTGCCATAAAGCAAGAAAACTACCACAGCTGAATCTGACTTCAAGACGTGTGGAAAACCATATGTTGCTTCACATGATGTGAAGAAGATGTGCTGCCTTCACACGCTGAACAGGAGAATGGAGCAACATGCTGACAACATACAAGCACACGCTAATCTGAACATGCGTTCATCTGAACACGTGTTGGCTAACATTGTTGTGTTACCACCTTTAGCAGCATCCGTTTGATTTATTATGGCTAATCAGAGGTTTATTAGCATTAGCCGCGCTCCTAAACGTCTCTGCTTCTAGATCAATCACCCCCTTTTTTTTTTCATTTGGTGGACATAAAGCTGGAATGTGAAATCACGACACCTGTTCTAGTCTTTTCCTACACTTAACTAGTTTGTAGCTGCGAAACACATAATCCTGAGAAAACACACATTTTTATTCTTACACTTTCTGAACTGTGGCTTCTATATTTTTGGTTTAGAACTATTTTATACCTTCACATGAATAAAACTAAACAAATCATAATATACCTAATTATATTACTGTAAATTATGCACAATTCGTTCTTGCCCACAAATATTATATCCTCAGCATGTAAGTATTCTGCAGAAGTCATGGTCACCATCAGCTACTTAGCATCATTGTCCATCGCCAACACTGGATGTTCTCTAGTATTTAACTGAAATGTAGAAATGGATATTCTTTATTTATTTAAGAGTTTATTTAGCTGAAAGTATTTAAACAACTTATGGCTTCTAGCAAATTCTAGGTCAGCATGTGATGAATTAGTTCCTCTGTTGTTTGAAATGGTTCAGCTACAAGCTAACTGGCTAACAGCTAAAGGTGGAAACACAACAAATTAGTTTCTCCACCTGAAGCAGAAACACCTGGTGAATACCAAGAAAGTCACATGAGGAGGAGAGCCAATCAGATGATTTGAGCCGCAAAACAAACAGGAAGTGATGCTAGCTCAGTCAAGTGTACCTGGAGCGTTAGCTAGCTGTACTTCCTGTGGCAGAACAAGCTAATGGAATGAAATTAGCAAAGCGGTGACATGAAGAGACTTTTAAAAATGCCCAACTAAGCATATAACATCTTAATAAGGAAATTTGTTTCGTAGACGGTTCTGTGTTCGCTTATTGTGTTAGCTCAGCTGCTACACTCACGTCAGCGGAGTTCTTGCCTAAACCAGGAGCTCACGGTTTACTTATGTAGCTTCGACCTCTGACATGTTTCAAACGTTCTAACTCATTTGATTGCCGTCCATTTTGTTTCTGTTTATATTTGAAATAAAAAGTGACTGTATGTTGAAGTTTTAACAGTATTTTGTTTCTCAATCTTTACATTTTGGGCGAGGCTTTGACTTGTTTTAGATTGCTGTTTATATGTAACATTTAAAAAAATTAGCATCAAGTTAATTTGAGTGATAGGTTACAAACTGAAATATTACAGGATTTAGTTACGTCTGCTTTTACTTGGAGAAACACTCTGGCCTATTTTTATTTTTACTCATGGTTTTTACAGTTTGAAGTACTGTCACCAATAAAACATTATTCACATCCCTTCAGATATATATTTTATTATTTTAAGGCTGCATCGCCCACTGATCATCAGCTCAGCGTTTGCATTGCTTCTAAAAGTTACCCATGTAACAACGCATCGAGACTTTAGACCCCGCCCCCCACTCCGCCCCCACAGTAAACATTATAACAAAGTGACATTTTCATTTACAGCAAGAATAAATCCTTTGAATAAGCTAGCTCTCTTTTCATAGTCTGTGATTACCAAATGGAATCTTTTTCCAACCTCTTGGAAAGGGCTGGTTCCCTTAGTGATTAAACCTCCTCCTCCTCCTCCTCCTTCCATCCATTCCTTTCCTCCAGTCCTTCTTCCTGTGCTTTGTTCTTGTTTTCTCTTTTTTTTTTCTTTCTCAGCATCTCTTTTTGTCCTCCTGCAACAAGCGCAGTAAACATCTTCAAACATACCACTTCATGACTGCATTTTGTGTGTGTGTGTGTGTGTGTGTGTGTGTGTGTGTGTGTGTGTGTGTACCTGTTAGAGTGGTTCAGGGTAGGCCTGTCTGGGGTCATAGGTCAAGTCGGGGATGTACTGTTCATGAAGGTCAGCGTCTAGCGGCAGAGTGTCCAGAGGCAGATCAGCGTAGCCATACGGAGGGTAAGAGNAGAGAGAGAGAGAGAGAGAGAGAGAGAGAGAGAGAGAGAGAGAGAGATCATCCAGATTTGCACGTTCTTATTTTCCTTTAGGGTAACTTTTGAAAACTTTACTATGTTTTCATGTAAAAAATACATTTCAACACTTTTCTCCTCCTTGCTGCAGCACTGTTGGGCACACTGAGTGAAAACGGGCAGTATAATTAGATGTCTCTTTAAGCCCCCCCCCTCCTGAATAGCCTGTTCTGTTCTGATTGGCCAGCTGTACCAGGTTTGAGCATCTCTGGCTTACCAGCCTCATGTTGGTGTGTGTGTCTAACCAGGCGTGTTGATATCAACACGTCATGTTAAAGGACTAACCAAAGAAACATGAGCATGTGTCTGTGTGTTTCACTCTGATGAATGATGGATGGATGATTGATGGATGGATGATGGATGGGTGGATGACAGATGGGTAATGGATGAAGATGGTGGATGTATGGATAAATGTATGGATGATGGATGTATGGATAAGTTGATGGATGTGCGGTGGATGGGTGGATGATGGATGGGTGGATGATAGATGGGTGGATGATGGATGTATTATGGATAAATGGATGGATGATGGATGTATGGTGGGTGGCTGGATGGATGATGAATGGGTAGATGATGGATGAATGGATGGATGGTGACAGATGGATGTATGGATGGATATGGATGGTGATGGATGATGTATTGATGGATGGATGATGGATGGGTGGATGAGACTGTTGGATGAATGATGCACAGATAAACAATGAGTTAATGAGTTAATTCAGCTGTGAAAATGCATCATGAAAACACAAAACCTTCAACTGACCTCTGTTATATGAACACACACACACACACACACACACACACACACACACTCACACACAAACACTAACACGCACACACACACAGCAGACCTGGAAGCAGTAATTAAAGATGGTGAGATGGAGGATGAGTTTTGTGTGTGTGTGTGTGTGTGTGTGTGCACTGAGGGAAGAAGTGATCAACAGAAAGAGAGAGAGAGAGACAGAACAATTTAGAGACAGAGAGAAAAGACCTCTCTTCCTCTTCTGTCCTGTTAAATGTAGCACCAGGAGGTCTGGAGAAACAGCATTTCATCCACCTGGGATTTTTACACGGATGTTTGACAATAAAGCTCTGATTGATTAATTGATTGATTGATTGATTAGTAGGATTACAAGCAAAACTATGATTTTGTAACTGGTGAACTGTCTGAATAACTCACCGTCAGCGAGGTACGTCTGCTCCAATGGAACTGCAGTATGAGCCTGTAGAGAGAAAAGAATACTCAACAGGCACCAAAATACACATTATTACTACAAATATGAACAGCCAGAGTCGCTGTGTGACTGGTTTTGTGTTGCATTTCCTGCTGCATTTTGCGCTGCATGCCTTCAGACGGCTGATGGAGAGATCAGTGGAGTTTAATGAGGTTTTCCGCTTGTTGTGTTTGGAGTTTGTTGGGTTAAATCAGCAAACACAGAGCCAGATTTAACGTGTCGATAAGTGCAAATAGTGTCGTGCAACACCTAACCCTCATTTTGTTGCTCGTCACCAGCAACAAAATGATATTATCATATACACATATGATAAGATAGTGTAAATAATCCAGCGTCTCTTAAATCATTTCTGTCCGTTTTTGTTTTGTCTCCCTGTGCAACCCCCCCCCNTAGCTAGCTACTACCACAGTGTGTGGCTACTACTGCTGCACTAAATCATGATGGAGGAGCTGACAGACAGAGTGAGACGCTCTACCCTAACCTGAAAAAAGTTAGCTGCCAGTATGGAGTTTTTAGGATTCGGTAACAAAGACAGGAAGTTGGTAGACGCCCCAGCCTGCAGGAAATGCTGATCGACAGCATTACTTGGTTGGTGGTATCGCCCGCTAAAGGGGGCGATACCACCAACCTGTTCACCACCTTCACCTCCATCATCCTGCAGATTTCAC
>VXCM01006661.1:0-82175 GCA_014773175.1 Lucifuga dentata | reverse complement strand
TCAGTAGTGTATGACTACATTAATATTAGGCTTATAACATGAGTTATTGAGTTATTTTCCTTTGCAAGGTGTAATTTCTCTCTTATATAAAAGGGGAGAAAAAACTGATCTAAAGAATTAGAGACCTGTTACTTTGCTTGGAGTTGATGTGAAGATATTGTCGAAGGCTTTACTTCTTCGTATCCAGCCCCAGATTCATAAAATAATAGGTATCGAACAAATATGTGGGGTTTTAGGGCGCCGCATAACAGACAGTCTGGCTTTAGTCCGGGACTCATTTCTTTATTGCCAGGATCGGAAACTCCCACTTTAGTGACTTTTGTGGCTTTTGACAGTATCAGCCACAAATTTCTCAAATCTGTTCTTACCCAATTTAATTTTGGTCCAATTTTCAGGAAATGGGTAGATTTGTTGTATACGAGTTGTAACAGTGTGGTGATAGTCAATGGCAAAACCACAACTTCTTTTAACATAGCTTCAGGTGTGAGACAAGGTTGTGCTCTTTCACCGATTTTGTTTGTGCTAGCCATTGAACCACTAGCTTGCGCTACAACATAAGGGGATTAACTATCCCGGGTAGTGATGGACAGGAAGCAAAACTCAGTCTCTATATGGATGATTTGACCTTCCTGCTGACAGAGAATAGGTCCGTAAGAGAGACTTTAACTCTATGTGAAACTTTCACCTCTGCGTCAGGTACAAAGATCAACAAGAAGAAGAGTGAAATTCTTTATTTGAATTGGAGAGAGAGGATTGACCAGGGGGGCATGTTACAGAAAAAAGACACCATCAAAGTTTTAGGAGTGTATATAGGTAGAGACATGGAGAATCTCAATTGGCAGATTAAACTCCCAAAGGTGAAAGGGAAATTGATTCAATGGAAGCAAAGAGACTTACTGGCAAGATTTTGGTGGTAAAAGCGGAAGTATTGGCCTCATTGGCACATTTGGCGAACACCTTCCCTGCCCCCCATGGAATTATGATGTCTTTGAGGAAAATAATTTTTCAGTTCATTTGGGGTGGGCAACATGAGAAATTAAAGAAGGAGATTATGTACAGACCAGTTCAGAAGGGGGGNGGGGGGGGGGGGGGAGGAGCAGTACCAGATATTGAGATAAAACTAAAGGCTATGTTTGTGGCACCAATTGTGAGAGCGTACTTTAGTAGCAGTTTAGAGGCCCTGTGGGCCTATTTTGCAACCTTTTGGGCTGGTCAAGTTGTCTTGACAGCTTGGGGTAAAAGACCAAGTTTGAATGTCCCCTATTCTGATAACTGTCCCAAAATTTACGCCGTGATAACTAAAAATTTGATTAAAGATCTTGTACAGATCCCACATGATAAAATAACAAGAGCAGCAGTCGAGATGGTTTTACTGCCCCAGCTCTCGAGGATGACTCCAGTGGGCAAATTGACAGAGGAACAATGTAAATTAGTATGGTCTAATGTAAACAGTAAAGCCCTGAGTAACAATCACAAAGATCTTGCCTGGCAGATTGTGCATCAGTGCTTGCCCACGAGAGCATTCCTTGAGAGAAGACGTTGTTCAAGGAGTGCCAGATGTCCCAGACAAACTTGTGCAGAAGAAGAAACTATAATGCACTTGTTTTGGGCCTGTCCATTCGCCAGGGGCGTTTGGGCTTTGGTAAGCCCATGGTTACGAGATCTACATAAATGCCCTCTAAGCTATGAAGATGTAGCATATGGTTGTGTCCAAAGTACACCCCTGGCAAACATAGGCAGATGGTGGCTTATTGTAAACAGTGTAAAAGATAGTTTGTGGAAAGCAAGAAATATTTGGGTTTTTAAGAAGCACTGTGTGCCACAGGAGGTAGTGTTGAAGAGCACAATGCAAGCTATTCAGGAGTATATGTTAAGAGATGAAAACTGTAATGATAAAAAGGATAGAATAAAAATGTGGAAGATCCCTAATTTCTTTTTATAACACTTGTAACATAATCTTAGCTTTTTAAAGTGGAATGATGTAAAACTGAATGTACTTTTTTTAGGTTTTAATTGTAATGTTTTTGTATTTTGAATATTGTTGTAATATTGATAAGGGTTCATCGAGGTCTGATTCTGGCCCCTTAAAGTGGAAGCATGGAAAATTGACTGTGGTTTTTTTTTTTTTTTTTTTTTTTTTTAAAGAAATGATTGTGATGTATCTGTAATTTTTGATCCTGTTGTAATGTTGAAATGGATTAATACAATTTTGAAAATTGAAATTGATTTTCCTTTGCACTGTAAATCAATGTTCCTTTTCAGTAAATCAATCCTGGTGAGTGAAGGAAAGATGACAAAGGCATTCTGAGCTCACACACTTTTATTCAAAATGAACAACAAAGGGGAAAATTATGGGTTTTTTTTAAACAGTGGTTAAAAAAAACCAAACTACACTATCAAACTAGACTATCAATAAACTGTCAGTGAACAATGTAAATTGTGTATTTTGCAAATACAGTATATTTTCATGTCTAAGTTTGTTTAAAAGTTGAACTTTACAATCATCTAACAAACTAAACTATTAATAAAGATCAATAAACAAGCTATCAATGAACAATCCAAAATATACGTTTTATAAATGCAGTATGTTTTCTAACTTTCCTTACAAATTGTGGCTTATATTACAATCTAATACTGTCAATATACTAGCAATGTAGAAATACTACACATATGATTTTTTTCTTTAATATTTAGACTTCATATATAACGCTAGGTCTTCAATGCTTAAAGTAACATTCAAGCCAGTTTTACAAGCGGAGCTGAGAAGTTGTAACTTTCCTGTAGTGACTGTGAGCTGTAGCAGCGGCTGATCTGTCAGCTTGCACGCTGCTGCTGCGTCAGAGCAAGTCAGTGCACGTTGTCAGCGTCATCATCGCTGCCATGGGAACTGAAGTGTCGCCTTTTAAAAAAATAAAATTTATGATGTCTTTAAGTACGACCCTGGAAGGTAAGAGGCTATCAAGATATAATATGAGTTGGTCCGCCCTGTCTGTGGTGACGAATATAAAGCAAACTGCAAAGTTTTTTCGGTCGCCCTTGGATGGATTTGTGACCTCAAACAGCATGCTGCAGTGTTAGCCATGTCCCAGCAGCTAAAGATTAGAGAAGTCAGACTGCAGTCGTTCATTTTCGATCATTTCTTCGGACCTCAGACCTCCATTTAATTTGGTCTTGCCCATGTCCAAAACGACTGTGGAGTAAATTGTCACGATTTATTGCTGATCATATCTACCCCCATTTTATCTTATTCTGAAAAAATGTATTGTTTGGATTCACTGATTATGACAGAAATCTCTGTTCACAATTCCATTTGATTAATTCGATTATTATTTTGACTACATTTTATATTCATAAATCCAAATTTCTAAACAAAAAGCCAAACTTCAGAGCTGACAGTCTATTTCAAACAGTACATTTCATCTATTTCTGAATGTAACAAAAAGCTGTTAAAAGTATGAGCACTGAATGCATAACAAGATATTTATTTAATTGTATTACTTTTTTCTTTCCTTTTATTTTTTTTTTTACATCCTTTAGTACCCCTGGCGTACTTGTAAATATAGACTTCTTAGACTTCCTTTAATATACACAAGGTTTTTTCAAACTTGTATATTTTTGTTTGGTTGTATTGTATTTTTTTCAATAAAGTTGATTTTAAAAAAATCTGATGGCTTTAGGATAGATTTTTTTTTTTTTTTTTTAACCCGGAGACAGCACAGGTGGAAAATCTGATTGGATAAAAGCTCTAATTTATATGAGCTGCCTGGAAGCAGCGCAGCTGAGGGAGAGAATAGTAATGAAATGACGTTAATAACAGAACTGATGGGAACGAACTTTGTAAAATACAGATAGCGTTAATTAAAAATATATATCATATATCTCTAGGCCAGCAGAGAAGACCTTGCTGGTCCTGATGGCCAGCTGGACTGCTTCCAGGTAATATTGATCAAACAATAACTTGTATTTTGATAATTAATTAATAAACTAGTTTACTTTACAAAATCAGTTTTCAGATATTACCTGGAATGCACAACAAAAAACATTTTTAAAAATTAAAAACGAGTTATATATTTTTTGGATCCCTCCGTTGTGGAGGAACTGAAACAGAAGGCAGAGTGGCAACCCGGACATATTTGCAGTATGTACCTTATTCACATCGCTGCTTTGTTTCATGGCAGTTTTATTGTAAACTTTTTTTTACTGGAGGATTTATAAGAATTTCTGTATTCCCAACAATCAACCTGCAGTGCTGCTCATTTATCTGATCTGGTAAATCAAATATCACGTAAATTCTCCATAGGTAGCTTTATTTTTCATTTGTTATTGCATGTTTATATTTAGCGATTTCATTCTGTATGCTGCATTTTGTTTGTAGAAATATTCGCATTTACGTGTATTTTCTTATCTTACAAGGTTTTGCGTATTCGATACATATTCTGATGTGTAGCTTTTCAAATCATGCATGAATACTGTCGCTAATAGATTTTCGAAAAGATATCGAAATTTCACCTGTAAAATTTCGACAAAGATACAAAAGAAATAAGTTATGTCTCTTCGAGTATTTTGATTATTGTGATCGACTAATCACAAGCTTTTAGTGTACATACACACACATCTAATGTAGACACAAAACACAACACAGGAGTGACACTAACCAATTTCACAGTTAAGGTACAGTTGATTCTCTCCAGGCTAATAATTCATGTTTTGGATGATATGCCATCATCACTGTTGTTTGCATGTTAGGAGGAAGAGTAAGTATCATCCACATCCAAAGAAAGCCAAGTGTCTGTCAAGATGGATACTCCTACCATATACATTACAAAAATGTCAGTAATATTTGACCTGAATAAGTAAATGTAACAGTGCTCCTTCCTTAGTTTTAGCAGTCAGAAAATAGATGGAAGGGTCAAATTTATGTAATCTAAACCTATGACTAACTTAACTGTTTGGCATTATTGAATCTTTATGGATATGTCAAAGTTCCAGCTTCCATATTTTCTTAGACAGAATATCACTCAATTGTTTTTCCCAGGCTTCCCTGATACGATTCACAGAACCCCACAAATTGAGAAAATAGAATGTTTAATTTAAGGGAGGATGATAGCAACTCACAACACAACACTGTCTCAAAATCTCCATCCATCCATCCATCCATTCTCTGTACCCTCTTATCCTGTGCAGGATAGCAGAGTAGCAGAGTGCCTGGAGCTAATCCTAGTGTTCATTGGGCGAGAGACAGGGTATAACCTAGACATGGGTGCCAGTCTATCACAGTCTATTCTGTGAAAGGAAACCTGGAGATAACCTACACACAGACACGAGGAGAGCATGCAAACAACACACAGAAAAGGTCTTGTCGAATTTGAACGCAGGATCTTTACTGTGAGGTGATGGTGTTGTCCCTCAATCATATTTCATGTATAGATATCCTCTTGATAGACAGACTTCACTGATGTGAACTCAGCAGAACTACGACAGAATTAGGGTCGTATCAGTGCATGCTTGATCTCAGAAGACTCCAAAAAGTTCAGTCTGCAGGTTTGCTTCAGACTCATCTCATCCTCTGGCTCAGGTGGTGCTATTTGTGATCTTTGAGCTCTGTCTCCTTTATCTCTCACCAGTTATGTCTCAGGACAGTCAACATGGCAAGTGGAGCATCTCCAGCAGTGATGACGATGATGAGAATCTTCATCCTTCCAGCACTGCACAATCTAAACCTCTCCAACTTGCCAACTCTGTTCAGAGCTCCCATCGGTCTGAGTCTCCCCCCAGCTCCAAACTTGAACTGGTAGCAGCCTCTGGAGTGGCCAAACCAGAACCAGTCAAAACCCCTGTATCCTCAGATTTCATTGGCTCTGAGGCCAGAAAGTCAGCCACAATCAACCAGTTAAATCCCATGAAGTATGAATCTAGTCCATCATTGGCTGGAAAGAGGAAGAAAGAGGTACCAGACAGCTCAGGCTGGGCTCTCTCAGACAGCGATGATGATAATGATGAAGGTGAGAAGGGGAAGAGTCTCAGTATTATACCCATTAACAGGAATCCACGTCCCAAAGCCAAGAAAGCGAAGGTGGAGGAGGAGGAGCGACCTCCCAGCCCCCACGGCCGGGTTTACTACACCGGTGAGCCAGAGGACTTCTTTGAGGCCAGCATTCCTTCTCTAAATGAAACCTACAGGTTCTACCTCAACAAGGTCACAGGGCTAGACAGGAAGTACAACACCGGAGCTCTGCACATCAGAGGTGAGAAGAGTTAGTTACAGTCTGTGAGTTGGTTTTGACATTGTAAGATAAAACAGAACAGGCCCTGGTTAATTTTTTTTTTTATATGGTGCATTTTGCATTTGAAGGATGAAAGTTTGAATTCTATATTGAATTCCTACATTTGTCAGTTCTTTTTGACTTCAAAGAGACTTTCAGATCACTTTAAGTTATTTAAGGACAACAGAGTGACCTCATGTGGAGATTCCCTTCAGAAACACCCAGAAGCTCCCAGTTTTAATCCTCCCTGACCACTGCTCTCATCTTTGACTCTAACCTCTGATGTTCTTGCTGGGATGATAGTGATCGATCTTTAATGTCGACTTCCTATTTCAAATAAGTAGAGGTCAGCTACCACTACTGCCAACAAGTCAGAAATGCTGCTGACTTCTTCATTTTTGTCTTTCCTATAGACATCCTCTCTCCATTATTTGGGACATTGAAAGAATCTGTTCAGGTGAGCAACAAATACATACTGCAGAAACCATTTCATGTCTGTTTTTGCATCTTTTTTACCATGTATGAGGAGATTTGTCATTTATGTGTCATATTCCTGCATAGTTTAACTACTGCTTCGATATCGCCTGGATGGTTCAGCAGTACCCACCAGAGTTTCGGTCAGTGTTATCCTTTGTTACTATCATTAGATTATCACATTAATATTGTGTCATTTTGCTGATCACAGTTGTTGTAGATCTGCACATTTTAGCAGCTTTAAAATCAATGTAATTTAGATAGAGAGTGCTTTCTATTGGATGATGGCTTTTATGCAATAGATATGCCAATATACTACTAATATGCCAGTATAGTAGCCTGTTTTTTTTCAATATACTGTTTTTAAGCTTCTGATATTCTATAATTTGTGAAATTTTAACCTTTTATTTCCAAAATGTTGTCATGTTTCCTGGTATTTTCTTCCTGTCACAGCAGCTAAGCCTCTGGAACGTATGATGGGACACAAAAAGCTCCCACAGCATGCCACAACAGTGTTTTTTTTTTGTTTGTTTTTTTATCTTTCAGGGACAAAATCAAGTTGATGCACCTCACATATTTGGTAGTAGGGAAATTCTATTAGTGCCTGTGAAATTAATATAGTCTGCCTAGACTAAACTTTTTTGGGTTTTATTTTCAGGGATCGACCTGTTTTGATAGTCCATGGTGATAAGAGGGAGGCCAAGGCTCGGCTGGTGAAGCAGGCTCAGCCCTTCCCTCATGTTCAACTCTGTCAGGTAAAGACTTAACGCAGCAGTTTTATTGATGTGTGTTGGGGGTTCTGATTGGCATACTAAATACATTTTATACACTCATTGGGTTAGACATGCTGGGAAATAACCACCAGCTTGTACATTTCAGGTAAAAATTGTGATAGGATCTGTTACAGGTTACAGGTTAGCGCTGATGAATGATGGAACCTCTGGGCAACAGATCTGAATCCTTCAGAGTTTTGAATTATCCTTCAAATTGGACTAATCCTTTTGCTTTCCCCTTACAGGCCAAGCTGGATATTGCTTTTGGAACTCATCACACGTAAGCATTTCATCTCCTTCCTGCCATTATTCCTGTCATCTGGTATTCCTGATCAGTCTTTATTCTCCCAGCTGTTTTCCTGATGTTATCTAAACTGAAAAACATTGGGTTTGTCACTGATAGAGGTGAGGCAGGAAGAGCTCTGAGTGAATTGTAATAACTTTAGAGCTGCACATTCAGGACGAAAATAGACCAGTTATATGCTGAGATAATTTCATCATATAGCGATCACAGTTGTGAAAAGCAATTATGCATGATTAATGTTAAAGCTCCGGTGGCTTAAAATAGTTCTAAGGGTGTTCAAGTTTACGTTGTTGCTATATTTATTGAAGGTAATGTCATGGTATCTGTGCAGGAAGATGATGTTGCTGTGGTATGAGGAAGGCTTCAGGGTCGTCATTCTGACCTCCAACCTCATCAGAGCTGATTGGTACCAGAAAACACAAGGGTGAGTCTGTCTGCTGTTTCTAACACTTATTTATTCATGGAAGGGTGTTGCAGCCTGAGCAGATTTCCTGCAGAATGCTAGCCACATAAAAAAGCAAAAGACAATACTTTTCTGTTTGTTGCTTGGTAATCTGCTTTAAGGTTGTTGTTGTTGTTGTTGTTAATCTGTAAACCAGGATGTGGATGAGCCCGCTGTTTCCACGGTTATCAAAGGGCAGCAGTGTGAGTGCTGGTGAATCACCGACTTTCTTTAAGAGAGACCTGCTGGAATACCTGGCGTCATACCGTGCGCCAGAACTCACTGAGTGGATCCAACGAATCAAAGAGCATGACCTGTCAGAGACCAGGTACGCAAGAGAGGCTACCGACACACATACAGACACACACACTTATATGGAGAACTGGAGAATTTCAAGTTGGCGTGCTGCTCCTGCTGATGATGTAAGGAGCATATTTACATTAGCTAATGCTAGCCATCTATCATCTGTGGCAGTAGTTATGAATATAACTGTAAATAACAGGATACCCTGATCTTATTCTCTGTCATCAGGGTGTATTTGATTGGCTCAACACCAGGGAGGTACGTTGGTTCAGACATGGAGCGCTGGGGTCACCTGAGGCTGAGGAAGGTAGAGACGTTTCCCTCTTTTAGATTTATTTCAGTGGTGCCTGCCTTTGGAAAATGTGTTTCAGCATTTAATCGTGGGATTATCGTTGTTATATCAAATCCCAAATGTCTCTTCTGCTTTGTCTTGCCCTCTGCTTTAAAACATTTGATAATAAACAAATGAACAAGAAAATGTCTGGACGTTGTCAGTTTTATATAATATGACCAAAAATGGAAATTTCATAAAACTATAACAGTATTTAAAATCGTTGTGAAATTTATCATTTCCATTGATGTGACTTGTCTTCTGTTATGTTTTTATAGCTGTTGTATGACCACACACATCCTGTTCCAGACCAGGACAGCTGGCCTGTGATTGGCCAGTTCTCCAGCATTGGCTCCATGGGACTGGATAAGACCAAATGGTTAGCGGGGGAGTTTCAGCAGACCCTGACCACGCTGGGGAAGTCCTCTTCCCGTCCTGAACCCCCCATTCACTTGGTATGTTCCTCAAACACAAACTTGGTACAGTCCATTGGCAGTGTGATACAGCATTTGGGTCTTATCAGAAAGCCTGTGCTCATTGGTTATTTCCTTCTTAATCTTAAAACCGCCAGAAACTAAAATCTTAAGAATTAAAATTTTCCATTTATTTGCCCAAATTCAGTGCCTAAAAATTCAGTCATTGTTGGCATGTGTTTTCTGGAAAATTAAAACCCTAATTGCCCCATTGATGCTGTTGACTGACTTCTTATCCCTTTGGCCAAAAGCAGAAGTATATGTATTGGAGTGACAGAACAAGAAATTCATGACTAAAGCGCTCTGAATTCCAAAACACATAAATGATTTGTTGACCCTTTGCAGGTATATCCATCAGTAGAAGATGTGAGGACTAGTTTAGAGGGCTATCCCGGTGAGTGATGTGTTGTGTTGTCGATTGAGTTACAGGTAACACTTGATTATTTGGAGTTTTGACATTTTTTAAAAATTGTGACTTACCTCTTTTTTGTCCTCCAGCGGGAGGGTCTCTTCCCTACAGCATCCAGACAGCTCAGAAACAGCTCTGGCTCCACTCTTACTTCCAGTGAGCTCACTTCTGTTTGACAGTCCTAATTCCAGGGTTCACTTGTGCTTCCTGACCTGATATTGACCAGTGCTTCCAGTCGGCTGACTGGTTATGTTGTAGTCATTTTGTTTCATCCTCTGAGCCAGAAGCTGAACATACCAACTAAGTTCAAAAGAGATCAGTGTGATATTAAAGTTATTGTTGTAATGTAAGTATAGGTCCCCCAAATAAGGTTTTAAAGTAAAAGTGAGCTGGCTGATGAAGTAGATTTGATTCCAAAGTCTGTCTTGTCTTTTGAACTAGACAAAAAGTTGTTTTTTTGGGTCAGTTTAGATTCAGATTAGATCTGTGCTGTGAGGATTTATCAATTTCTATTTAACACTGGCCAGTTCACACACTTAGAAAGCTGCTCTTAGTCATTGTTGCCGAGGTTGTGGACCTCCAATATGGCAACATTGTGCTCCTCTATAGTGCTGGTGAGCTAATCATGCTGGTGCAAATTACAGAAATGTACTGGCAAATCACTTTCATTTATTAGTTTGCTTGTCTTGGACAAAGCTCATTGATTAACAGTAAAAACAGGAAACTGGAAATGTAAATGAGCCAGAGTTGACCTAGAAGGCTAATTTTCATGGTGTCCCTGGCCAAATGTTAAAATCAGATAAAAAGCCATTAATTACAAAGAGCTGCATGGGTTAGACTCATTCACTTCACTCAAGATCTACAATTTTCACTGTGTGTGCGTGTGTGTCCGTATCCATGTGTAGGCGATGGAAGGCTCATACAACAGGCAGAACTCATGCCATGCCACACATAAAGACGTACATAAGGACGTCTCCAGATTTCACTCAGCTGGCCTGGTTCCTCATCACAAGGTGTGTGTGTCTGCTTGTTTCATGCTGATTCATTATCATTTATATGAAATTATGAACTTCCCTTTATTTGCATATATTTGTATAGCATTCCTCTCTTTTTGTACTCACTCTTTGTACCTATGATGTAAAACTGCAGTTTTTGGAATGGTACCAGAACGTCCCTGCAGTTCCTTTTGTAGTATTTTATGTGATATTTATGATCTGTGATTATAAGCATAAATGCTTGTGCATTCTTGTTTGTATGCACATGCTAAGGTTATTTTGCAGAATGAAAAACTGAGTTTTGCATGACTGCAAAATGTACCTTGCAGGAAAAACCTTCTGTAGCTTCATTTCCTTTATTAGAATAACTATTTGTGAATGTTAGATGGAAAACATCATCTAAAATAAAACGTGCTGTTCTGGACATGATGATTTGGTGCAGAGGTAACAGCTGTTTATAGCAGCAAAGTCCTTCAACCAGAATACCCAGTTCAAACTCGCTGCATCTAAGCTGCTCTTTTATATGCAAAGTTAAAAATGTTTTTATTGCAAAATAAGCTATTCGTCATTTGCATTCTTTTACCTAATCAAACAGTTTTCTGTGTGTGTGTGTGTGTGTGTGTGTGTGTGTGTGTGTGTGTGTGTGCGTGCGTGTGTTTTCAGTGCCAACCTGTCTAAGGCAGCCTGGGGTGCATTAGAGAAGAACAACACTCAGATGATGGTTCGTTCATATGAACTGGGAGTCCTCTACCTGCCTTCAGCCTTTGTAAGAACAATACACACACACAAACACACACGCGACATACAGGCTTAGTTTGACTTAATGTACAAAGTCTGAAGATGCAAACTGTGTGCATGCCTATCCACACAAAACCTGACAAGCTTTAGTCTTACACAGCAAATATACACTCATATCATTCCAGCTCCGGTACAGCATCAGGGAGCTGCATCTTTTTCTGCTTCATAACAATGTGTGTCACTTATGATGTCACTATGGTGTTTGATTCATGGGGTTATAAAGAAAATAAATGATCTGCTATATTCCACTTTATACAAAACAGGCTGCGTACTTTCTCTGAGTCAGTTATGAGGTTTTACTGGAAACGCACCCACAGTGCTTTAAAAAAAAAAAAATACATGCTTTATATCCTGTAGACTTTTTGGCTATNACCCACAGTGCTTTAAAAAAAAAAAAATACATGCTTTATATCCTGTAGACTTTTTGGCTATGGAACCATGGACTTAATCATTTGTGAAAGTTTAGAATAAAACCACTGAATGACAAATTTCAGAAAAATTCATGAAAAACTAGGATAGAAGTAAAGAATAAACAGCAGCACTGTGTGTCTGTCTGAATGCTGTGCAGATGTTGGCCAGCAATGAGAATATTTAATCTATTTGGTTTGCGCCAAAAACAATCTAGCATCTTATATCTTATTCCCTCTGTAGAAATCCATTTAACGAATATACCAACAATATGCTCAGTAATCTGTGTTAACAGACTGATGGTAGTAATTGCAAGTGTGGCCATATACTGAAATTAAGATATGATATAAAATTTCCCTGTTGCATCAGAGAGTAATAAAATGCAGGAAACACATGAACAGAAAGTAATTAGGTCAGCACCAAAAACTGTGACGTACATATCTAACTCTTGAACATATGAAGTGGAAGTATATGGCTGATGGTGTAAAAAAGATTCTAAAAGCATCTGCCAAATAACAGGATTTATTAACAGCGATACCATTAAGATAATTTGTAAAAATACAAATGTAAAAAACAAGAAAAGTATTGTGACGGCTAATTTCCTTCCAGAACATGAAGACCTTCCCTGTTGACAAAAAACCATTTCCTGTCTCCTCTTCCTCATCTGGTTTCCCTGTGCCCTTTGACCTTCCTCCTACACGCTACTCTGCTAAAGGTACAGAAGTGTGTATGTGCATGCATGCATTCGGTATAGTCTGTTTTTTATATGTACATATAGGAGGATTCAGTGTTTTTTTGGTCAGTATATTTGTGTGCTGACACACACGCTCTGATACACAGACCTAAGGGACTATATGACAATATTTGGGAGAAGAGAGGGTGAACCTTATATTTCACTCTTGGAAAAAAAAAGAAGCTTTATCCTCACCAACATTATTAAAAGGGACATATACAGATTTATGTTCTTATTTTCATTTAGGGGTCTATTTTGAAACCATTGCAATTCTATTGATCCACTTCTGTTCTTCCTTGCTGTTGCACCGCTGTGCACGCTGAGTGGAAACAGGCCATTTTAGGTATGGTCTCTTTAAGGTCCCCCTCTGAAAAGCCTGCTCTGTTCTGATAGGCCAGCTGCATCAGGTCTGAGCTGGTAGTACACCTGATGAGACATACAGTAGATACTGGAGAAATGCTTGTTAGCCGTGTACTTTGTGGGTGTGTCTAGCCAGGTGTGCAGGTAAATTCAAATGTGTTGCATGTTGATGTAAACATGTTCCAGAAGTAAAGGACTGATCAAAAGTGAAGCGTTCAGGTCAGTTCAGCACCTGTGGGTTTATCTTACTGGATGGCATCCAGTAAGATAAAAATGCATTGTGTGCATTTTAATAGATATGAACCAAAAGTTTAGCATCTTTGACAAAGCTCAGCACGTACTCCCTACTATATTACACTGTAAGGATTAGGTCAGGTCAGGTCAGGACAGGAGCATGTGCTGGGCTGCGCGTTGTTGCATCCACCATGCGATGGAAGTTTCCCGGGTCCCAGTTGGCAACCATCCTGGCAGACCTGTGGTCCATCCCCATGTCGTGGAGGTACCCATCCATTGGCCGCAGCCAGGTGTTACGTGGCGTCCCCTCAGCCTGGTCCAGTTACTGGGGTCCTCAGCAATGAGGCACCTGATGCTGGATCATCTTCAGAAAATCGTGCCACATGGCCATAGTGTTGCAATTGGCACTCCCTCACAATGCTGGTAATTGTCTCATCTGGGCCTCCTGGAACAACCACTCATTCAACACAAAGTCAAACCAGCGGTACCCAAGAATTCTCAGAGAGACGAGTACCGAAGACATCCAGTTGTCTTGATCCACTGGTTAGCGTCCAGATCTCACAACCATAATGTAAGACCAGGAGCACGAGGAGACTCTAAAGACTTGGACGTTCATCTTCTTGCAGAGATATCAGCAGTGCCATACACCCCTGTCCAGTGAACCCATGACCCCACAGACCCAGACATCTCTCAACTTCATAGGACGAGCTCCCAGAGCTGTCATTGCCAAGGTTAGGGAAAATAACAAAAGCAGATGTCTCCTTTAATACTTTCATTGCCNAAAAAAAAAAAAAAAAACCTCAGAATTTGATTTGATTAAAAGAAGAATGCCAGTAAAACAGTCTTATGATTCTTCAGTATCTGTCATCAGTTTCTCTTGTAGACTGTTATGAAAGCATTCCACTTGATTAAATCTCTACAGTAGTATGAGGGCTGCAGGACAGATGTGTGTATCCCACTACAGCCTCTAAGTAAAAAAAAAAAAAAAAAAAAAACTCTGGCACCAAAACACGGTGTCATTATGGACTTCATCACACATTAGAAACAGACTTTCCAGACCGACTTCAACAGCTCTGCGATGTAAAGTCAGCTTTAAAAGCCACGTCATCTGCATTTGGCTGCATCTTTTGGTGCTTGCAGTTAAATTCTCTTCATATGGAGGGATCTGTTTGGTTAGTAAGAGACTCAGCAGGTGCTGGTGTGAAACGTTTTCTAGGGATCTGCAAATTATTGAAATCAGAAGGAAATGTAAAGAATTTTGAAATGTGCCATTTGGTCCTCAGGTTTCAAACACAGGTTGGGTGTGTGACTGGTCTAATAACCTTTCAATGTGAACAAAGATAGTGCTATTGTTAGTGAAAGTACATCAAGCACATGGAAAGCAAGACATCATTAGTAATGGCTGCTATTTTCTGGAACATTAATTAATGAAATAAGTCCGTATCATCCATAATAAATGTATAATGTGTATTTTTTTTTTCTGTATTATGTGTATGTTCAATTATTGTCTCTTTTTTCTGTTGTCAGATCAGCCTTGGGTCTGGAACATTCCTTACAGCCAGGCACCCGACACACACGGCAACATCTGGGTTCCCTCCTGAAAACACACACACACACACACACACACCTCATACGGCAACATTATGATTGTAACTGCCAGAATTATGTTCAGCTGTCTTAGTTGTATTAACTGTTTTTATTTTATACTGTAGCCTCAATATAGTTTTTTTGAACCAATGAATAAAATGAATAAAATGAGTTTTGTATCACGACATCCACATATACCACCTTTTATGTATTTCTGTTTTATTTATACAAATGTTGCAGCCTCATTAGTTTAGGTCAAATGCTGATGTCATTACATCAGTTGTACATCTAAGTTGCCTCAAAGCAAAACGGTCTGAGGTTTGAATCCGGCCAGGGCCTTTCTGTGTGCTAGCCCTAGCCAACGTCAGTCTAATTAAAGGACCATATCATCCATTTTGCATGTTTGAGCCTAATATATTTTTAAACATGCTACATTACTTACACCCAAAGGATAAAAATCATATTTCAGCTTTCCTGATATTTTGCCAAATCTCTTAATCTTTCAAAATCAAATATTCAAAATAAAATTATGTAACTTCTCAAAAAAAAAAAAACCTGAATATGCGTCTTGTTGGTGATGATGGATTACCTATCCCAAGAGCATTTCAAGTATCAACAAGTTGATTTTAATAGCGTACCAGAATGAACTGAAATCAATGGAGGTCTGGAAGGTAGGAAAAACATTTTTAATTCACCTTTCCAGTAGTATGCTTTGGGAAATGATTGTCAGTAACGTTACGTGTATGAAAATTGAATATCTTAGACTCAAACATGCAAAATTGGTGGTATGGTCCTTTAACAGCATTATGCACAACAGTGTGCATGTTATTGTGAGTTTCTCGCAGGTGCTCTGCTTTCCATTCAGTCCACAAACATGTAGGTTAGGTGAATTAGAGGTTTTCTTGTGTGTGTGTGTGCCCAGCATCTTCCCCTCTGAAATGTTAAAATTAAGATATAACAGAATTATTATTTTTACAGGGTATGATGAATATAGATTTATTAATTTATCAAAGCATTTATCTGTTGTAGAGTTTATTTTTATAAGTTAGTTTATATACCTACTATGTGTATGTCTACTATTCCTACTATATGTGCTTGCTTTGACAGTGGGAAGATTTATGGTGTGTTTTGCTGAGGGGATACACTAAATACTGCATTTTTATTTCTTCTGACCCCACAGATGGTTTTCACAATCTTTTTTGGTCATACTGACACTTATGATACAAATTTCAGTTATTAGCTGATATGACCACCAAACTCTCTCTTCATAATGTGAAAATGTATCATTAATCAGCATTAAAAGATCCTGATTGCTGATTTGTTCTAATTTTGATACAACTGTCAATGTAAGTATTTTTATATTCTTCCTTCCTGGTGGGAATAGGCCTCCATGAGTTATGCTGCGTTCGAGTTACCTCGGAAGTTGGATTTTTCTGACTTCCTACTTGGAAAAATGCATTGGAATAGCGTTTGAAGTCGCAACTCCGACTGGGAAACTTGGACCAAAATGATCTACCCCGACTTCACGAGTATGACGTCACTCAACATGGCAGCACCGTGGAAGCNACCAAAATGATCTACCCCGACTTCACGAGTATGACGTCACTCAACATGGCAGCACCGTGGAAGCGAGCTTTATGAATGTAAATGATCAGCTAACAAGTGAATAAAGTATTTTTTCTTGCGTGACATTGAAATAAAAAGGTCAAAATATATCGCCAAGTTAACTATCTACAGTGTATAATAACTGTTTGCCATTGATACGTAAGTGTAAATAATTTCAGAATATTACTTCTCTGCACAAATGTTTAATACTGTGATTAATATCATTGTAAAACAACATAACCAAATCTAACTTTAACTGTAAACTAATGTAATCTAACTTTACTTTAGTTAGTATTTATTACTAAGTTTATTTACTTACAGTATTTATTGGTGTTCAGCCATGCTTTTTTGTTTACATTTGGCTGCAACGGTTTGAGGTTGAAATCGGAACATCCGACTGAGAATATTCCGACTTCCGAGGTAACTCGAACGCAGCATTAGTTCAGGAAGACCACATTTCCCGTCGTGCTTTGCGTCACGGTGTCAACATGGCGCCTGTCTGTCGGACAAAAGACGAATCTGTCTGACGAAGGAATGAAACCCAATTAGAAACACAGAAGACATTTTGGGGAAACTGTCAGTGTCCGTGTGTCCCTGAGCCTCCAGACAGCAGGTATCCAGTAAAATAAACACCAGCGGAGGCTTGTTGACTGGAATATTAAGGTAAGTAAAGCAGCTTAAACTCCTGTCGGGTTAAACCGTTCCCGCTAGCCCGATACATTTCCTTTTTTATGTATGGAGATAACTGGAGACTCTTGAAAAAAACAAAAACTGTCAGTGCTGTGAATTTTACTCAGAGGGTAACATTTGTTAAACTAACATTCAGTCCCGTATATGAATTGACAACAGCCAGTCTTCTATTCGGCATGCATGTTAAAAGCCAAGAAACATATGAAAATGTCAACTTTTCCAATTAGCCCTCCCTGCTTGCTACCGCAGTGCACTTATTTTATGATTACAGGTGAACGATTAATGAGATAACAGCACTCCGCTTAGAATTTGTTGTAGTTATGCCGAATTTACGAGTTTATTGTAGTGATCCATGTAAGTTCTTAAAACACCTTCTATCGCGCATGCATATTGTGCTACATGCAGGTTGTCGTTAAAAATGCCATTTTCTGAACGCGGTTCTGCGGCACAGTCGATACCGACAAGAGAACATGTTGTATCGGGACTGCCTCCGGATCAGACGGCTTTGTTACGGGTCATTAGCTGGTGGACCAGCTTCTCTTTACTTTCTGCAGGAGTTACCAGTTAAAAAGTTGGCTGGTGTAAATAAATTACCTTTTTCCATGTGCACAGCTGGAATATGTGTGCTTCTGCCACATTTTTGGCAATTTGATGAACACTGGGGTCAGATTTGAACATTTTGTTTTAAATGGCTTTCCTTAGATGCAAAGTAGTGGAGGACTAAAAAGTAATTAAATCAGATAAAGTGTGCCCTGTACTGCACTGTGTGGAGTTTGTAGTACAGGAGGAACAAACTTGATGGTGGATAGTAGAAACTTTTCCAACTTGGAATCAGATGGAGAGTCCCTTTGTATAATACATTGTGATTGTCCAGGGATACTGTAGGGAAACTGTTCTTTTGTTTTTGTTTTTTTGCCATCACAGAGAGGTCAGAGGTCAGTGATAGAGCAGCACCTCTGGAGCTGGTAGGTCTTCAGTGTCTTAGTGTCTGTGTTGGAAAGACATTGGGCCAAATTCACAAAACTGCAGCGCACAAATTACACACGAATTCACGCTATGCGCACATATCATGGCGAAACCACGTTCCTTCATTCATAAACACCGGTTAGTGACATATTTTAGCGTTAGCCTTAAAGAGGCGTTACTATGATACTTCCTTATCTACACGTGGTGGTAGCTATTCATAAAACAAACCCACATGCTAACATTAAGACCTGCTTCATTCTGGTGGTAAATTTNAGCTATTCATAAAACAAACCCACATGCTAACATTAAGACCTGCTTCATTCTGGTGGTAAATTTCAGCAGTATGAAATCTGGGCGATGTTTAAAACTGTATTTGCCTCACATGTGGCAATCAATAATTTTGATAGATAAAGTCAATCAGTCAGTCAATTTTATTCACCTGGTGCGCATCTGAGTTCCTCACATACACCCTCCCCACCCATGCCCCCTCCCCCCTCTGCAGCGCAATTCCACACTACAGAGGTTAAAATGCACGTTTTGCTGTTATTTTAGCATCAGTCTTTTAAAATGAGGAGCTCTAAAGCAGAATGTGTGTTTCCTTTAAAACCAGGTGAATCAGGATAAATGGTGGCTGGTAAATATGCAGCAGCTCATTAACACGCTGATCTTCATCAGCTTTTACCTGTCACACCTCACAGCAATGCTGCCTTCATGTGACAGCGGTGTGCTGATTATCTAGGAGAAGTTTTATGTATGAACTTCAATTATCACGGTGCACTTTAAGGCAACGCTACACTCCTTATTGCTGTTTTTTATGAATCTGGGCCTATCTCTAACTGTTAACCACTGTGCTGGCCCTGTTTTATCTGGTTACTTGTGAGACCAGCTGTGTGAACGTTGCTTGTGAATACATGTGCGTCCAAACGTCTTGCCTTCCTGCTGTTGTTTAGCAGAGATCTCTCAAAGAGTTGACCAGTGCCAATCAACACGATTTGACTCTTCCTACATGCTCACTGTAACTCTGCTCGAGCTCTGTCTGTGTTTCTGCTAGCAGGCAGGGTGTCTGTTTAGCAATTCCTGAAATACAATAAAAGTTAAGCTGCTGCCTATTGCCTAGCATGCTTGTGCTGTTGTTGGGTTTGAGTTCCAAAGCAAAGCTGTGTGTGTAATAGTGCTGTCACGATATCAGATTTTCACTACACAAGTACTGTGGCCAAAAGAATTCACAATAATGATATTATCACAATATCTATAGAAAATTTGAAATAATAATAATAATAATCATAATACTAATAATAATAATGCTGTCAGTCAGATTCATCTTTAACTTAGTTTATTCTGCGTTTTGTTTCTTTTTTTGTCAAATGAATTAGACTCCAAATAGGAGTGTAGGGAGGTACAGAGAGTCTGTAACCAGAACTGTACAAAAGCTACAAAAACAGCAATTCCACCTTAAAGGATGGTGTAAAGGAACCAGATGACCTGATAAACAAAAGATCCACAAATCTAACAAATAACCAGGAGAGAGAAAATCCTGTCAAGTCCAACGCCATGATAACTTAGCTTTAACAACACAACTAAGACCTTCATGGAACATTTCCTGTTTCAGGGCTAGCAAGCTAACTGCTACTTCCTGTCTCTACCATGGTGAAATCTGCAGGATGATGGAGGTGAAGGTGGTGAACAGGTTGGTGGTATCGCCCCCTTTAGTGGTTCCTGTTGATCAGCATTTCCTGCAGACTGGAGCGTCTACCAACTTCCTGTCTTTGTTACTGAATCCTAAAAACTCCACACTGGCAGCTAACTTTTTTCAGGTTAGAGTAGAGCGTCTCACTCTGTCTGTCAGCTCCATCATGATTTAGTGCGGCAGTAGTGGTAGTAGCTAGCTAGCTAGCTAGTTACTATGTCACGGCATCACATTATGTGTGTGAGTGTGTGTTGGGGGGGATGGACAAAGCGAGAACAGAAAGAAATGAAAATGATTTAAGAGGCGCTGGATTATTTACATGATATTATCATATGTGTATTATTAACATGACATAAATATTTCATTTTTAAAATATCATGGTTATCATCAATACCGGTATATCGTGACACCCCTAATCTGTAAAATGTAGTGTTACTGTACTTCAGCAAACAAGAAAAACTCTCGAGTCACTGAGGCGCTGTACATATTAAGTTGTAATATGACTCCATCTCCTGATTGTTTTTGTTGCCTGCAAAGGCCTTTTAATGTTGTTTTTGTTGATTCTGTAATTTAAGCTGGCTTGAGCTTTGCAAAAATGTATTTACATACACCAACAGTCTGAGTCGGAGCGCTTCATCATTTATCACAAACAAAACCAGTTTTAAGGTCAAATGATGCTTCTGAAATAAGACTCCCTATTGTTTTTGCTAGTGTTTAAAAAAAAAAACAAAAAAAAACAAAAACGAAACTGTTTCTTGTAAGTCAGATTTGGTTGGTTTGGTTTGTCCACCATTTGCCTTAATCAGCTTAAACGTTTCATTCTGTCTGGGATTTATCCTACAAGTTTTGGAGAAAGTTAGAATCCACATCACTGCAGCTTTAAACTGGAGCAGGGAGCATTCTGATGCTGGAGTAGGTCTATGGTCCTACCTTTTCTTTTAAAAATGTTTGCCAGGATGTTCTGTTGAGTTTTGGTGTTTGTGAGTTAAATTCAACACTCCTCGCTCTTCCTTGGATTTTAAACCAGCGTGGCACAACGTTGTTGCACGATTTGCATGGCTGCCCCAACGTACTGAAAGTCTGCTTAGATACGCTCACTAGAATTAGGGCTGAACCATCTAATCACATGTGGCAAATTCCCTTGATTGGCCGTGATTTAGAAACACAAACACCTGACTTTAGTTGCCATGAGTCGCGGTGCGTCAGAGCACAAACTAAATCACGATGTCCGACCACGTTTTCCCAGAACTGCGGTGGCTCCTATCACTGTAAAATGGAAGATGTTTGGAACCACCCAGACCAAAATTAAAGAGGACAAGCACACAGAGAAAGATTACAAGATTGAAAGCAGATGACGAGTTCAGCTTCTGTACACAGTTTGACCTTGTGTTGCAGCTGAGCTCAAATGTAATAGTGAACAATTTGTGATTTAGTGATTATAGTGATAATACTAACAGGAAGAGTGAAAACAACCTCGTAGCTGCTGCTACTTTGAGTAATGCTGCAGCAAGAAAAAAAGCAAAAATACAGTATATTTAGTTGTAAATGTGTGATAAAATAATACAGTTTTCTGAATTTGAATTATTGGAAATATCTTTTTTTTTCCCCTCATAATTTTGCAGGAATATATCGATCCTATATATCTGTCTACTGTATACAGCATGACTCATCCTCTGCAGCAGAGGGGAAAGTATGGAGCTCAGCTGCCTGAGATGTAAATTTTTCTTGGCATTTTTCCAACACACACACACACACACACACCCCCACACACATATACACATACACACAAACCCACACACTCCTTTTCTATATCTCTGTATAAGTGTTGGCACGCCTGCTGACTGATTCCCTGCTGTGGCCTGTTATTTCTGCTCTGCATCAGAAAAAAGTGCAGACGTGTTGTCTCATTCCTCCATTTCTCTCTCTCTCTCTCTCTCTGTCTCTCTCTCTCTCTCTAAACTGAGTGACAGCTAATGTCAGCAATCATAGCACAAGACCAGCTTTTAAAAATATATTCATACAATTCAAACAGATTAAAAAAAAAAGAAAAGCATTCTTATGACATGGTCTTTGGTTTGAATATGTGCTATACAATACTAATTATCAAAATCTATAATAGCTATAGCCTTATTGGTTCCAAAACATTTCCAATACAATAAAAAGCCATTCAATCTGGAGGAATCAAATTAATTTCTGGACTAGCAACTGTGTGTGTGTGTGTGTGTGTGTGTGCGTTATAAATCCACTGACAAGAAGATAATATTGATCAGGGTATTACATGATTCTCTCATTTTTCTTCCATGTTTTGGTGGGATGTGAAATGAATAATGACATCAATTAACTAAAATCTAACTATAAATCCAGAAATCTCTGTCTGTGGCTCGAATATCTCTAGAAGCCGGCACTGTATCAAGTTGAAATTGGCAGTTCATTGCTCAAGACCCAAGGATATGCAGCATCACGTGTGAAGTTGTTTGGATGAGCGGTTGTCAAATTGAGCTGTAAGCTTGGCCAGTTTATCGAATCATCGACTCAAAAAGAATCAGATCTTAGTCATGAATCGGTGATCCAGTTCTCAGCTGTAACTGAACCACAAACTTCCGGTTCATTCTGGTCTGTGGTATAAATGAATAAGATTCAATATCTTTATATACTTTTTCTTTCATAACATCCCGTCTTTGAGATTAGTCAACATATTCTAACTCCAACCATAAAGCTAATGTCTGTTTGGCTCAGAAACCTAGTTTGTGTGGCACAAACACTGCTTAACGTTTGATGTAGTGTAGGTGAGCGTCCACCAGGGGGGGCAGCTCACACTCAGACAGGCTCATTGAGTGGAGACAGACACAAAGGGCAGAGCCGACAGAGCCGTGAGAACCATGAGAACCGCTAGAACCAAGAGAGCTATGAGAGCTGGGAGAGTATGGAAGTATGGAGGTGTGTGGACATCCCCCCNCCCCCCAACAGCTGAATTGGTGATTTATTTCGGACATGAACCATTCTTCTCATAGGATGATCGGACTAATCCGATTCTTCTAAATGAATCAAACTTTCCATGTCTAATTGAGCTGTGCCGGCTTAAAAAAAAAAAAAAAAAAAAAAANGTGATGGCAGGATACGCTCTGGGCGTGGCAAGATAAGCTCCGGGTGCGGCAGCACCACGGTCTCAACCCGACCACGTACAGCAAACAAAGCTAGCTCATAAGATGTGCAGAACAAAATTATGGCACACCATAAAGTCCGGCCCGGTCCAAACATGCACGTTTTGAAAGGCACTGCACTAGTGTATCTCATGAGCAAAGATGGCACATGTATCTAAATTTTAAGCAAATGCACAATGAAACAGAAACCCATGAGAGAGGAACGAGCAGTGAAGCATACAGGGCAGAAAGCTGTTTCCCTCAACAGCTTGAACCTTTCAGCATGTGGCACTTTTGGCCACACCCCTATCAGTGATGTCAGAGCAGGTATTTTCTATCACCTGTGAATAGAAACACACCTGCTTTGATGTCACTGATTGGAGCATGTCAAGACGTGTAACAAGCTTCAACCTATGGAGAGCGGTTTTCTGCTGTGATTACATGGTGAAATTAGCGGTGCTGATATAGCCTTAAAATAATATGATATCTGAAGGTATTGCTGATAATGATATTCGTAACGATATGAACAGTGTTGTATTGGTGACTCAGAAGTATACAATTCAGTGTAAAAGTAGGTAAAAATGTGTTTTCCTTAAGTAAAAGTATAACTAAATCCAGTAATGTTTAGCCCATAAGTTGTCCTGCTGTAACCTGTAAATCAGGAGAGTCGGGGAAATGTCTGTCAAACACGGCCTGCATATAATCACACAGTGCTGACAAACACCTGTGTGTGTGTGTGTGTGAGGGGTTTATTACTTATCTGCTTTGAAGAGTAAAATCCAGAAACCCATCAAATCCAGAGTGTTGTAGATGTAAAAAGATCCTGTTCCAGGTTTTCATGTGTCTGATCACAACTTCATCACTGCTTGCTGTAAAATTTTACTTCTCAAAAATAACTGGAATGTAGTAAGATGTGCAGTATTTCCCTTTGAAATGTAATAACATATAAGCAAACCAAAGTCTAAAAGTCTGCTCTCTGAAGTAAATGAACGGAGTAGTCACAGTCTTCTTCCTGTCCTCCTTCAGGATGTTCCAGCAGTGTGTGGAGCCTCGTTTCACCATCGAGCAGATAGACCTTCTCCAGAGGCTAAGGAGGACGGGGATCACCCAGGCTGAGGTCCTGCACGCCCTAGACACCCTGGACCACCTGGACAGGCAACATGGACACAAGTTTACCACTAAATCTTCCTACCTGCCACCCTCATCTTCCTTGTCTTCTTCCAGTGCAATTGCTGCCTCTTCCTCCATGACTTCCACCGCCACTCAGACAAATTTCCCTGACAACCGACTCTCGCCATCTCCTAATAACAACTTCGACACCACCTCCCCGCCCATCCCACTACCAGTACCCTCACCTGTTGCCATGGCAGCCATAGCTCAGAATGGTCTAGTTGCTGTCGCTAATGGGAAGCTGTCACCGCCGCGTTTTCCTCTTGGCGTGGTTACTGGCAGTGTGACGGCACCAGGCTATGGGTTTGAGACCAGTGAAGAAGACATAGATGTTGATGACAAGGTGGAGGAGTTGATGAGGTAAGACCACACCACACTTATTTTAGACAAGGCTAGAAGTAAGGTAAGGTTAGCCCAGAACCGACTAGACAGGAATAGACTGCATCAGCAAAAATAATTTTTGATTAATTTTACTGTTCGCTATATTTCATGGCATTCTGCACTAATATCTGCAGATCCTGACCCCTAACAATGACCCTAAACACAGCCATAGCCACTTCTAACTTAATGTCTACACAGCTATTGTATTGGGTCCTTAGATACTTCTGTCAGATCTTCCGTAGGTAACCTTGGTGTTATCCTGGATAGCTCTTTGTCTTTGATGCTCATGTTAGGCAGTTAACCTGCTCTTCTTTTTTCCACTTGAGGAACATTGCCAAACTGAGAGCTGTTGTGTCNTTAGGCAGTTAACCTGCTCTTCTTTTTTCCACTTGAGGAACATTGCCAAACTGAGAGCTGTTGTGTCTAAAACTGAGATGAAATGGCCATTCATGCTTTTATTTCTTCTCGTTTAGATTACTGCAATGCCCTTTTTACCTGTCTTAAGAAAATTTCTTTGATCAGCCTCAGACTGCTCAGAATGCTGCTGCGAGGCTTTTAACTAAAGCCAGGAGATCACATGTTACTCCCATTTAATCTGCTCTTCACTGGCTCCCAATTAACTTTGGAGTGCATTTTAAAATTTTAGTTCTAACTTTTAGAGCCTTGCATGGTCAGGCACCCCCCTACCTTGTGGATCTCATACAGATGTATTCTGGCCTATAGGTCAGAATTCTAAAACCTTTTGCTTCTCTTTTGAATGGATGTAATTTTGGCATCATTTTGATGAATGTTTTGGATCGTTGTCCTTTTGAAGAATGAAATTTTGACCAATAATTGGTAAACCGGATGGAATCGTGTGAAGGATGTAATTGATGAGGTAATTGATGAAGGATGTAATTCTCTTTTTTTTTTATAATTTCTTTAACTTGGACCAAGACTCTATATCTCTCCCCCCCCCAAAACCCCCCTACAGCATCACTGAACTACTCCCATGTTTTACATGCAGAGCAGCAGCATGATCAGACTGTGTAGCACGTTAATCCAAAATGATGTGGGAGAAGGCAGACAGCAGGAATAGAATGTTAAAACACATCAGCAGGGAGTTGGAACACACTAATACAGACTGATGCCTTCATGAAAAATCATTTCTGTAGCCAGAGTGGCTACTTCTTCTTGAAAACTAGTTAGTTACATTTATTTTATGTATTTTTGTCATTTTATATGCATTAAATTGTAAAAAGGAAAAAAATAGGTGTTGATGATTTTTTTCAAACTTCTGGCCTGTAGAATAAATCATAATTCCAAGTATGGGCAAGGCCCAGCGTCTCCACAATATACAGTAGTGATTTGATGTGTGCAGAGAAGCTGGATGTTTTGCTAAAACAATGAAATGGGATTAGAATTAGGTCAGTTATGCATGGTACTGGTAGATTAGTCTATGTCAGCAGTCACATTAGCAGATATCCTTCAATCAGGATGTTTTAACTGCAAAAAGAGGCAAATTTGTTTCTCAAATCCACTGTGTGCCCACAGCTGCACCAGAGAGCAGGTGTGTGTACAGAACACTGGCTGTTTGACAAGTCTGATCTGAACACAAAGAATGGATTACCGTAGAGACACACACACACATCTCATCTGTCAGTGTGAGGATGAAATCAAACAAGAAAGAGAGAATAGAATAAAACAGTTACGAGTGCCAATGAGCAGATCACTCAGCAAACAATTTGACTGAAGAGTTTCAGTAGAAAAACAAGATATAAAAAAGATAACTCTCTGTACTTTGCATTGAAATTCTACATACAATGGAAGTCCATGGGAATCACATTTGTTTTGTACCTGGTGGTAAATCGTGGTTCTCTCTCTGTAGAAGGGACAGTGCTGTGATCAAGGAGGAGATTAAATCCTTCCTGGCAAACAGGCGGATCTCCCAGGCTGTGGTTGCTCAGGTAACAGGTGAGTGTCGAGGTGAAATGTGCTTAAAGTTTGGTCAGTAAACCACCACTTAGTTTACAGGTCACCAACCATCATTTGGAGTGCCATTATGCTCTAAACTAGCCTTCAGGTTGTCCTTCTACCTGAAGAGATTGATTTCCCTGTGTTAGTGAGCAACTGCTGAATCTGACCTCCGACCTCTCTGTGCAGGGTGTTCCCTAAAGAAAGTAAAAGAGAGGAAAAAAAATAGTGAAAGTAGCAGGAGTGTTTTGGAAGAAAACTGGAGTTCTTATGTTAAAGGACCATACCACCCATTCTGCATATTTGAGCCTAATATAGTCAATTTTCATACATGTTACATTACTGACAATCATTTCCCAAAGGATAAAACTGTATTTCAGCTTTCCTGATACTTTGCAAAATCTCGTAATCTTTCAAAATCAAATATTCAAGTGATACACCCACCTTAAAAATCAATGTTTGTCCTGCTAATACCTATGCAGCCTTATGAAGTCACGGTCCTTTAAATTTTTCCATAAACACAGGTCTTCTTTTGGGACTNAAAAAAAAAAAAAAAAAAAAACCTGAATGCACGTCTTGGTGATGATGGATTACCTATCCCAAAAACATTTCAACTATCAACAAGTTGATTTTAATAGCAGAATGAACTAAAACCAATGATGGTCTGGAAGGTAGGAAAAATGTTTTTAATTTCACTGTTCCAGTAGTATGTTTTGAGAAATGATTGTNGGTCTGGAAGGTAGGAAAAATGTTTTTAATTTCACTGTTCCAGTAGTATGTTTTGAGAAATGATTGTCAGTAATGTTACATGTATGAAAATTGAGTATATTAGGCTCAAACATGTAAAATGGGAGGTACGGTCCTTTAATACTGGAAACAGTATTAAAGGACCGTACCTCCCATTTCCCATTTACAAGCTTTAGGGTCAACCAGCCAAACCCACATTAAACATTCGCATTGACATTCAGTTTCATAATTCATGAATTTTTTATAAATTATTTTAATCAAAGTCAACAGGTCCATGTCTGAACGTCAGAATAAAAAATATATGCTGAGCATGTAAATAACTTAATAAATATTCATACTGTCCTCTGCGGCATTAGACCTGGGGACCTTTCTTGCTTTTTTAAATATAAAATATCAAGTAGTATAAAACATACATCCCACTATACTCAGTGAATCTCAAAAGAAATGATCAGGTCCAGACAGAGTTAATGGATGAACAGGTTTCATCTCTGTCCTGTTTTTCCTCCTCTTCCTCTTCCAGGGATCAGCCAGAGTCGGATCTCCCACTGGCTCCTACAGCAGGGGTCTGACCTCAGCGAGCAGAAGAAGAGAGCCTTCTTCCGCTGGTACCAGCTGGAAAAGACCAGCCCTGGTAATACCAAAATGCACTATCAATGTCCTACAAATGTTCCACTTGTTATAAAAGGACGGCAAAATAAAAGGGACAGTAAGTTTTTAACAAGCAGTTAGCTATACTGAATGGAAGACTGCTACAACTTCTTAACACTGACTCAGCAAAACTCAGGCCCTTCAGAGTGCTGCTAAAGTGGAAACTGACTAAAACAGCTCGATCAGATAAATACCTTGTTGTAAAAATGTGTTCTCAGCTACTTTTTGAACAGAATTACAGAGGTCATGAGTCACATTTCTCCATGCAGGTTGCTTCAGTGTTCAGATAAACTCCCTCACAGATACATGACAGTCACTGAATGAAAGTGGGATAAAATTATTGAGGATGCCAAGATTGATGACAGACCACACTGATAATATTCTGGAACCTTGTAGTAGTTAATGAGACATTTCACATTTATGATTCATTTATTTTGGCATCACTCTATACTGTATAGCAGAGGTTCCCAATCTTGGTCTTTGTGCAACCCAGCACTGCATATTTTCCATCTCTTCCTGCTCACCCATACCCCATTAGAAAAAATCAGGTGTGTTCACCTGATCAAGAATTGGTGATCTTGATTGGCCAAACACACCTAATTTAGCTCCAAAGCAAATAACCAGCAGAATAACTTCAGGGATGCACTAACTTCTGACTGTACAGGCTTAGCTGCAACAACAGTGAAATTTAAATCATCTTTATTATTAATACTGTCTGCTGGGTTTGACTTCAGGTGCCACTTTGGCCATGCGAGCCACCCCATTGGCCCTGGAGGACATGATGGACTGGCCCCAAGCTCCTGCCCCGTTTGGCTCTGTCCCCGGGAGCTTCCGCCTGCGACGAGGGAGCAGATTCACGTGGAGGAAGGAGTGTCTGGCTGTGATGGAGAGGTGAGGAGGAGGAGGGGATGAGGCTGTCTGAAAGTGAATGAGGAGGAGGCGGGGGGCCAAAGAACAGAAAAGTAGGAGTTGTTGATTAGTTTTTCAAAAACATAACAAGATATAATGTTTAATTAGTTTGTGTGTGTGTGTGTGTGTGTGTGTGTGTGTGTGTGTGTGTGTGTGTGTGTAGCTTCTTCAGCGATAACCAGTATCCTGATGAAGCAAAGAGAGAGGAGATTGCCAGCGCCTGCAACGCCGTCATCCAGAAACCAGGTAGGGAAGAAATCAGAACTGAATGATTACAACTAAAATTAGCTGAGTACCTTGCTCAAAGGCACATTATTAATATACATAAAATAGTTTTTAGAATTGAGCTTAAAACCTCGTAGACACAGGTTGGTCTCCCATACCTCCTACAAGGCTAATCTGCTGAAATATTTTTAAACACATGCTCCCAAATAGCAAAATGCTAAATGAACAGCACTTTATATAACTGTTTTCCATGTTTCACTACATATGAATTATATCTGACTTGGTAATTATTGAGGATACAACAGGAACCACACCAGTGTTTCCCATACATGGGCTTTACTTGGGTGGTCTGCCCAGGTTTTCGCCCAGGCCGCCCAGGTTTCATGAGATCTGCGACACTGCTGTCACACACACTGACACGCATACACACAGTGAGAAGATGAACCGTGACATGTAATTTCAACACACATTAATCAGCATCTAACTGTAAAGACAGAAATCTCTGTCTGTGGCACCAACATCTCTAGAACCCGGCACTGTATGAAGTTGAAATTTGGCAGGTTCATTGCTCAGGACCCAAAGATGTGCAGCATCACATGTGAAGTTGTTTGGATGAAAACAGAACCAGCTGTTCCGCTCCGTTTTACATGTGAGACAACGTGATCAATAAACCAAACCAATAACTCATTTGTCAAAATTCAGGTCTCCAAATGATCAATACAGCTTAAAAAGACAAACCTGGAAAATTACAAGTGTATGCCTGCTATGGTCGTTTTGTAATTAATGAAGTGTCAAACATCAAGCTTCTGTTTTCATGGAGCAGAACGCCGCGTCTGAAGTGAAAGCATTTAAAGGCATTTTAAAATGTTAGATATTTCTTTTCACCAAAAAAATAATTTACTAACACAGAAATAAGACAAAGCAACAAAAACCCAGAATACATGCTGATAAAGCTTTTAGCAAGCTGCTCACTTTTAACTAAACACATTTAATGATGTCATCAAACCGCTGACCAAAACATCACTAAAATATAGAATAAATTTGTAATTTTACTGTTGTTTTGAAGGTAAAAGTATCCTAAAAAGATCCTGTGATTAGGTTTTGTCACCATTAATTCATTTTTACAGCAAAATCCCTGTAAACTGATATCTGTCTACTTCCTTATAAGTAAATGTTCAAATAGTGGAGGATCCTTTGTTTTTTTTTTTGTTTTGTTTTTTTTTTACATCAACTGCAGAGAGAACCAGGCTTTTATTGCAGCCAGGTCATTATTTCTAATTTTAAAATATATGTAACCTCCATGCTTCTCACCAAGGTTTACCTCTGCTGTGTTAGTTAATTTGTTTCTTTAGTTTTCCTTTAAAACCCACTGAGGTCAAACATGCTTGTTGTTATTGTGGTTGTCTAGCAACCAGTAGTATACAGCCTGGTAATGGCCATTTTCGGCCAGGGGGTGGGTTGGGTGGGGCTTGGACACATGGCGTGCCTCCCCACTGCCACAAGTAAATTTTCAACCTGTGGGAAACACTGCACACATGTATGGTGATTTTAGTAAGCAACAGAACAGGACGTCCCAGTGAAGTAAAAGTATTGTAGGATCCTCAAAGAGCATTATCACACTTTTGCAACGGCCACTTAACAAAGACAAGAGAAAAGACTGAAAACTGTGTTGCAGGGAAGAAGCTGTCTGACATGGAGAGAGTCACATCTCTGAAGGTCTACAACTGGTTTGCCAATCGCCGTAAAGATATCAAGAGGCGTGCTAACATAGGTAATGTCTGCCTCCGTGTGTGTGAGAATATATGTGAGAGTGTTTTCACAGCATTGAGTGGTGTTTCTAATATTCTGTCCCTTACGCATGTAAATGAGGGTGGACGTAACATTAGACACACCACCAACATGCTGAACGTTAGCTTTACAAAGGTAGGATTTTGAAGGAATACCGGATTGGATTTGCTTAATTTTGCCAAGTGTTGGTATCTGCATGTATCAGTGTTCATATGTTACAATCAAATTTGCGTTTATGAACATGATATGTTATTGTGAGGTTTGTCTTTTTGAAGAAGCAGCCATCTTGGAGAGCCATGGCATTGAGGTTCAGAGTCCAGGAGGTCAGTCCAACAGCGATGAGGTGGATGGCAACGATTTCCCTGACCAGGTAACGGCTAGTAACAAAAGATCACGTTCCATCCTGGGCAGAGCCATTATGTGTTTCGTCACAGACGTGCCCTGACTTTCTACCTGACAGACGGTGTGAGTTCACCTTGCTGGCAGTGGTTTAGTGGTTAGAGCAGCAACTGTTTTCCATCAGATGTATATTTAAAATTATTATTGTGCTTGTCATGCATTACAGAATGATTAGGGGAACTCCAAAAAGTGTATTCAGACTTAATGAATGAATGAATGAATCTTTATTTATGGCCCATCCCACATGGGGTACAACACACAATCATATAAACATAACATAACATTTCCAGTTCCATAAACAAACTTATTGCAAAGTCTTCATTGATATAGCACATGTTTTCTCATATCCCATGCTTTCTCCACATAATCGGCAAATAAAAAAATATTTCTTTCACACCTACTTTTTAGAATATTATAGTCATCCATCAAAAAATAATTACATAACTCATGGTTCTTATTATTAAATAGGAAAGTTCTGGGGACATGATATATAGGACAGTAAAGAGCAAAATTAATTTCATTTTCAACTTCATGTAAATCACAAAGGGGGAAGAGCCTGTTTTGCTCTTCAGTACCAACAAAACCACCTGTTTCCACACGTAGAGGTAACACTCTCAGTGTTAACGAAGCACACAGAGATCTCTGCCTTTTAGATAAATTAAATTGAACATAATTCTCTGTATAGTATTCACTTTTTAAGAGATGGTACCTTCTGAGTTTTGGTTTATGCCAAATCTCACATGACCAATTATTCTTATATTCTTGAAAAACTGCTTCTCTAATCAACCCGGTATTAACACGCCACTTTCTGCCCATGCTGCACAACTCTGCATGTGGCATCACAAAAACAATAAAATAAATAAAAACCCCCACAATGAATCTGCTTCTCGCTTCACAATTCAACAAGCCCTGCCTCCAAATCCTGTGTCCTGATGTGTCACAGGGCTGTGAGGTGTCCTTATTTGACAAGAGAGCTTCAGCCAGGGCTTTCGGGTTCAGTCGAGCTGACCTGGCCTCTCCAACCCAGGTACAACCCGGCTATACCCACACCCACGACACCTGCATGGCATTTACTGTATTAAGAGCTTTGGCCTCAGTTGGAGAGATGACTTAATAATGAATATGTTCTCTATGGATTAAATGGTTCCTTTACTGCAGAGGTAAACCCTGACCCTTGCTCCTCTCCTCACTCAGGTTCCCACTCTGCTCCCCAGCTGGTTCTCTGCCCTGGGAAGAGGAGGTATGGCCGGACAGAGGGGAAGTTCTCTGATCGCCCGCTCTCTGACATCAGGGGCTGGTCCTCAGGTGGAAGGTGCCAGATTGACAGGCGTGTCCTGGTCTCCGCCCTCCCCGTCCCTGCAGGATGAACCCATAAATCACAGCGTGCTCTCTGAGCCCCAGGACCCAATCACTGTGACCTTGGAAAAGGTGTCTGTCGACCAGGTGGACAGGGCGGAGTGCCATTTGGGAAATGACATCAAGACGGAAACGCTGGAGGATGACTGAGGGGAGGCGGTATGAGTGGAACAGGTGTGTTGATATGCAAGCAGATGTTATAGGAATGTAGTGAAAATATGACCAAATGTCATGTGTAGTCAAACCCTGAGATACCTCCCAACCCTACCTCCAACCACCAACCTGCTCCGCTACTTTCTTACAGGCATTACTCATCAATCATAATCCTAATAATTATAGTAATAATGATAATAAAGTTTATTTGTAGCTCCCAAGCAGTCTGATGGGACATGATGCGTCGTGCACATTTCCTTCCAAACAGCATTTTCACGGCAGGACGAGACTGTCTTTAAAATGCGATGCGTATTTCGGGTTTTCGCACTGTGACTCTGACACAATGAAAAGCCTCAATGATTAATAGATGGAAAACTGTTTGTAGTGCATTTCATTACTAGATTATAGTTCACATTTTAGCTTCCTTACAGTGAGGTGAACAGCAGAATAAGCTTGGTCACCAACATTTAAAGCAAATGATGGCAAAATCAGAGGTCAGAGGTCACAGCACCCTGGCAACATTCCTGTGACCCTAAAATAATACCCTACCTAATGAAATAAGTTAAAAAAAAAAAACTGTATTCATTACAGAGCTTATTCTTTGAACGGAGGGCTTTCAGGTCCTTTGTTGCTCTGTGTTGGTGATCGGGCGGAACGATTGATCACTGAGTGATCCGGTGAAGATCTTTACAGTGATCTAAAAATCTTTAATCCAGATCTGTCTGCTCTGATGGATTTAATAGTTTAATAAAACAGTTAGAGAGCAAAGAGAATAATGTATAGCCAGAACTTACATGTACTACATGTGTATGTATGATACATACATACAGTATATAACTGTGAGGGTATATTATTGTATACCTTAACCCTTACTATTTACAGTATATTGACTGTAGACAATATTCGCTTCAACAGAGTGAGACAGAAAATCTTTCTTGTTGCTGAAAGGTGAGCGAAGCTTTAGCCAAAGTATTAAAGAACCATACCAATGATTTTACATGTTTAAGCCCAATAAATAATACTCACATACACGTGACATTACTGCCAACCATTTTCCAAAATATAAAACCACATTTTAGTTTTCATGTTTTTTGCAAAATCCCCTAATGACTCAAAATCAAAGCGTGCTGGAATTAACTGAAACCAATGACTATGTGGAAGATCGGAAGAACTTTTTTTAAATTTATCACTTCAGTCATATGTTTTGGAAAATGGTTGGCAGTAACAAAATGTGTATGTATTTATTGGGCTCAAACATGTAAAACCAATGGTATGGTCTTTTAAGTTTTAATTCTGAGTATTTTTTAAGTGTGTGATAGTTATGAATGACGACATGCTAATCAAAGACACATCAGATGTGTCAAATTATTGCAAACAAAATGCATAACTTTTCTCTAATACCTTATTATACAGGTATATTTGTGTGTTTGCATAATAGGCCATGTGTTCTAAACACATACTGTCGTGGTTTTTTTTTTTTTGGTCATATTTTCATGTTAAATGAGATTTTATTGGATCAGTACCATGTTGCTTCATTGTCCCCACACTTGATGGATTTTATTGGCCAGAATGAGTGACTGATAGACCGCATAGACAGGAGGAGGAGGAGGAAAAATTGGGGGAAAATGGTTTTCCTCAAAAAAAAAAANAAAAAAAAAAAAAAAGAAAAAGATAAAAATTCACATATACAACGCAGATTTCAGTCAAGCAGAGGAGAAAATAGCGAGCAGCCACCATTAGCTGAAAAATGAAAACGTGATCCAGCTACTCATGTCAAACATTTTGTTCCAAGCCATTACAGAAGTCCAGCTGTTTGCTGCATTTTGAATGCTGTAATGCCGCCTGCCTCAAGAGAAATTATTCAAAGTTCAGTTTTCCAGCTGTTAAATAGAACTTAGTGCAGCGCCCGGTCAAAACATGTCTGTTCAGAACGGATTGGTGTTGTGCTGAAATCTGCATCCCTGCCGAGAATTGTATCCCCACTCATGGACAATGATCATATCTGAAATCCAAGACAACATTTACTCCTTTGAATAACTTTTATCAAACAGTGATTAGAGGTAATAAGACCTTCTTAGGGGCAATAATCACTAAGTCTATTGGGCAGAAGCGATTCAGTCCTCCATTCTTATTTATGTGTTATTTCTACTGAAAAATGCATCCCTCCTTTCTCAGCCTGAGGAAGCTGGATGCAGCAACCCTGTCACATCCAAACAGCCCCACATTGAGCTCTGAACTTGATTTCATTCCTTCATCTTCAGATAATTATTTACAGTGGAGAAGCAATTTTTGGCAGGGATGCAGATTTCGGCACAACACAACTCCAAACAACTTCACACGTCCTTGGGTCCTGAGCAATAAACCTGCTGAATTTCAACTTCATGCAGGGTTCTAGAGATGTTGGTGCCACAGACAGAGATTAATGCATTTATAGTTAGAATAGAACAAACCTTCCATGGTCTGTAACTAGCTGGCTGTGAGATTTTATGGTGGAGTATACAAATTTTTATTAATGATGAGGCGGAATGACATTTCCAACTCTTGGGCAGATTAGATCTCAACGGACAGATCTGATGACAGGGCGAGGCAGACCTCATCCGTGTGCAGTCTGGCAGACCAGAACTCATTCTGATCACAATTTGTTCTGCACATTAAAATTTGAGTTTGATATTGCAAGTAATATCCAGCTGTTTGTTGGCGATGTGAGATGAAGCCTGGCTGAAGTGCTGAGGCTTTCCAGCTAATTGTGTTTAAAATAAATTCATTTCTGGAAGCTTCAAGTGAACAGTGGGGACATCTACTGTTCAAAAGGCTGCATGACAGGAAGTGATGACTGAACAGGAAGCAGGACAGACCTCAGCGTGCTGTCAGTCCCCACGCTCCGCTACAACTACAGCGTTACTCACTGAGATTTCAAAGTAGCATGAGCATAATATTACTGTCAATACTTATATTTATTTTTAAATGATTAATTTTCACCGCCTATGACTAATGTGTATTGGCCACGTTTGACTGGGCTGTTCCCTGATGACAGGATGGCACATTGATTATGTCAGAATATTAATCAAATCAAATCAAAATGTTCCCAAACTGGTAAAAATTTCCAAATCGCAACTCATAATCTCCATTACTACAAACCCACAGGTGTTGAGCTTTTATCCTTCTTAAATCTTCAAAGTACCTGTGAGTATCAAACCTTTTCTTGAACAAATTGGGCAGAACTTCACCAATGAAGCTTCAAACATCATCTGTGATTTCAGTATTGGTAAGAAGATACAAACGTCGGCACAGAGCTTTAGCAGAAATGTTTGATTCAAAGTCCTGATGTCAGCTGTTTGTTACCCAAGAAACTATAAATAACAATAAAATCTCTCAGCAGCTAAAGACTAAATAAGAAAGGAGTGCAGTTTATGAATTAGCTTTAAACACTAAATTATTATTAGAATGCTTATACTGAGTGAGCTTTAATACGCACATGTAAGTCATCAACTTTTATCCACTATTCAGAACCATTTCCTGTTACAGTTTTAAGTCAACATGGTTTTAGGTTAAGTGCCTTAGTGTTTTTTTTGCTGTGTTCTAACAGGATAAATATAAATGCGTGGAGCAGGACTTCTGCAATGGCTGCTTTTGCAAGAATAATGCAATATAAAAACATGTTGATCTGCAATAGTCTCCACTCTGAAATGACTTTGTTAAAGGACCATACCAACTATTTTGCATGTTTGAGTCTAATATATTCAATTTTTATACATGTAACATTACTGACAATTGTTTCCCAAAGCATACTACTGGAACAGTGAATTAAAAATGTTTTTCCTACCTTCCAGACCTCCATTGGTTTCAGTTCATTCTGCTATTAAAATCAACTTGTTGATACTGTAAACGTTCTTGGGATAGGTAATCCATCATCACCAACAAGACGTGTATTCAGGTTTTTTAGAAGTTATGTAATTTTAGCGTTTAAGCGCAATATATAGCATGGAGTGAATGTATACCTCCACCGGGGAATATAGTCCCAAAAGAAGACCTGTGTTTATGGAAAAATTTAAAGGACCGTGACTTCATAAGGCTGTGTAACTATTAGCAGGAGAAACATGGATTTTTAAGGTGGGTGTATCACTTGAATATTTGAATTTGAAAGATTAAGAGATTTAGCAAAATATCAGGAAAGCTGAAATACAGTTTTATTCTTTGGGAAATGATTGTCAGTAACGTAACGTATGAAAACTGAATGTATTAGGATCAAACATGCAAAATGGGTGGTATGGTCCTTTAAGTCCATTTCATCAGCAGGTGCTTTACAGGCTACTGACAGTTTGGTCAAACCTGCATTTACTGTCAAAGACAGTTCAGAGTTCAAAACTCGACACAAATACCTCAGTTTACTTTCTCTCAGCTATAAGCTACACACACACACACACACACTATTACACAGCTGCTTCAGGTTTAGAATGAATAACCTGTGATGTAGTTTATTCAGACTGGCTGTGATAGAGCTGTTCTATAAAGGAAACAGAAACGTCGACGTCCTTTGAAAGGGAATAACTCTTTTTTCAGTAAATATTAAGTAGGAAAATAAAGGGAAACTACATTCAGCGCTGTCTCTCAGCATCAGAAGCAGCTCAGAGCTTCTAAATGTAAAGTTTAAAGCTTTCTCAATGGTACTGGTCTGAGTGCCTTCATGGAGCATGTGATATTTCTGTTAAAGTCATTACTGTACAGTGGTGTAAAAATACTCCATTACAAGTAAAACTCCTACATTCAACAAAAGGAAAGAAGAATTGGCAGTAAAATGTGTGCAAAGTAAAAATACTCATGTTGAGGGATTTTCTCTTTCAGGGTGTTAACACGTATCAGATACAGGGTACATCAGTAAATAAAATCCACAAAATTGAGATATGAGGTTTTCACTCGACAAATTGAGCACAGTTTCTCTAAATTTATAGCAGTTCAAATGAAAAATTCAATTCTGGAAATAGGAATTCTGGAAGACCTTAAAAAACTAATGACATTATACAAAGCTTTAACGAAAATAACCGCTGACTGTGATTGGCTGAGCCCTCACATTCCTCCTTACTGCCCNCCCCCCCCCCAGCTCTTATGTGAAAGTAAAGCAGAAAGAAATAACAGCAGCAGGTGGTCATGAGGCCATTAAATGAATCACACAGTAAAAAAGGAGTGTGTGTTGTTTCGTTGATGTCACGACAGAAGTTGACACTACTACCCCCCCCCCCNCCCCCCCCCCCCTCGTCGCACGTCGTTATTTTGTGAGTACTTTGACCAGAGTTTTGAAGGTGCAGGATATGTTAATATAATCCTGAATGAACAGCTGATGTATGCAGCTTCAGCAGGATAATGGTGGTAGAATATACTGAGAGGTTTTATTTTTACTTCAGACCTACATCATGTTTTAGAAGTTTTCATCCACCGTCGGCTGAATTTAATAAAACATTTCCACTTCTGATCACTGGATACTTCAGATTCACTGTGAATGGAGCAGCTCCAACATATTTCTCTTTGCTCTGGGAATATACTTTGAGGACACGCCCCCTCAAAAAAAAAGGACTTCAGCTAATTTTCCTCACTGTACAAAATGATGAACTGGTTTCTCTCTTCCTGTTGGTTTGGTTCCAGACTAAATGCCTGATGGGTTTAAAGTTTTGTGGTGGAATGTCTGTTTAATTGTGTGACAGCTAAGCTGTTTTGTCTGTGCTTTTAGAGTTTCTAAAACTCTGAGGTGTCGTTCGTTCTGTAGCTTCCTGTCAGTAGAAAACTCTGTGAGGGTCAGTAAACATTTGTTTTAATCTGCTAAGCAGAAGCTTTTCTCAATGAATCACTGGATTCATTTAAAACATCAACACGCCGTTTTGAGATTAATTTTAAATCATACCTGATGCAGCCTTCAAGGTCTTCTCATAAAGTTGTGCCTCTGAGGTCAGAAGGTGCAAAACCAGATGTAGGAAAAGTATTTTTTGTCATCACCATAGGGTCAGAAAGACAAAAATACCTGAAATCTTCAAATGAGAAACCAAACCATAAATGCCAAAATTAACTATAACCCATAATGCTTTCACTTGGCTTTGTTTTGATATTTCAGACAGTATTCGAAGGCATCCTTTGTTAGAATGGAGTGAAAGCGTCTGTTGTTAAACCAGATTCACTGTGTGATCAGTCAGCAAAGCCTCAGTACTGAACGTTGGTGTTTGTCTAATACCTTACCTGATGTTGTAAATAAATTCAGTATAACAACATGAAGAGTTATATTCCAAAATGTCGTGTTTTTATTTTGGTGAAGAAAAAAAAAACAATCAGTATCTCTAAACTGTCTGATGTTCCAGTTTGGTTCTATTTTCCTTTACAAATTCACCATATTTGGTTCAGTTTAATATCAATCATACTGTAAGAGTAGAAGTTCTGTTTTAACTCTGACGTGTTTCATTTTGGTGTCAAACTCTTCATGTCCTCTAATGAAAACTATCTAACCTCAGCAGGACGATTGTTTTATCAGTTTGAAATGATTTATCCTCATTCTCTTCTGTTTCACAATTTAGTGCCTTTTTTGGACGATAGACTGTTCCGTAATTGCTATGTAGGAAATCTACATATGCATTTTGTTACTTTTTCATCTGTTGGATAAACCTTATGTTATTTTTAATGTGTGTTTTATTGATAATTCTATTTACAAGGGAATAAAAACTCATCAGAGCGCAGTGTGTTTGTTGTCTGTATCACAAGTTTCATCATGTGAAAACTGCACACGGCAGCAGAGAATCATATCAGCAAAAAAAACTGTAGCCCTGTTAAAAACCCATCAGCAGTACTGATGTCACCATTTTGCATGTTTGAGCTTAATATATTCAATTTTCATACACATAACGTTACTGACAATCATTTCCCAAAGCATACTACTGGAATGGTGAATTAAAAATGTTTTTCCTACCTTCCAGACCTCCATTAGTTTCAGTTCATTTTGCTATTAAAATCAACTTGTTGATACTTGAAACGTTCTTGGGATAGGTAATCCATCATCACCAACAAGACGTGTATTCAGGTTTTTTTAGAAGTTATGTAATTTTAGTGCAATAAAATAATTATATAATATATATAATAATTTAAGCGCAATAAAAAGCGTGGCGTGAATGTATGTCTCCACCAAGGAATATAGTTCCAAAATTGTATTTTAGTCTGTGTTTATTGAAAAATTTAAAGGACCGTGACTTCATAAGGCTGTGTAACTATTAGCAGGAGAAACATGGATTTTTAAGGTGGGTGTATCACTTGAATATTTGATTTTGAAGATTAAGAGATTTAGCAAAATATCAGGAAAGCTGAAATATGGTTTTATCCTTTGGGAAATGATTGTCAATAACATTACGTGTATGAAAATTTAATATATTAATCTCAAAGATGCTATATGGGTGGTATGGTCCTTTAAGTGAGAAACTGGACATGTTCACCATAAAATTCAAGCTTTAACCTCTGCTAATTTTAGCATGTAATGACTGAAAGGTAAAGATAACTAGCAGCTAAAGACCAGATATTTTTTATTTTTTCACAGGAGTTGGTGGAGACCAACGTTTTTAATCTTCTCCTGGGACTATATTCCCTGGCGGAGATACACATTTTCTTACATGCAGCATTGTGTTGGACCGGTTAAATTAACTTAGACAAAACGTATAATAGACGTCGTGCTGGATCAAGCATGTTTTAAGTCTCTAAAAGTTAAGTAAAGTTTGCATACTGGAATGAACCAAAACTAATGGCGGTATGGAAGGTAGGAAAAACAACTCCAAAATGTACTGCTCCATAAGTTTTGCAAAGTAGTTGGCAGTAACATACAGTGTATGCGGGTTGTATATATTGGTCTCAAACATGCAAAAATCATCGGTATGCTCCTTTATACTATGTTAGTCTTTTACGTTAGACTCGTCAAATATTTTCTACATGAAACCATTAAAAGCGTCTAACGCAAAACAAACTTTACTGCTGTTAAACTTCACCTTTGAGTAGACATGGTAATAGAAACACATAAGTTCTATCAGACTTACCGAACACGTCTTCAGATAAACGCGTTGACGTGTGCTCAGTATGATGCTGCGTTCGAGTTACCTCAGAAGTTGGATTGTCAGTAATGTTATGTGTATAAAAATTGAATACATTAGGCTCAAACATGCAAAATGGGTGTTATGGTCCTTTAAGCTCTTTAGTGAACCAGTGGGGTGGTCAGCACAAAAAAATACAACTACTGACATTCTTAATATTTCATTTTTTATTTACCAGATTATTGTTCAGATGATAAAAAATGAAAATGATAAATGTATTATAATACACATTCATTCTTTGGATTGCAGCATAGAATTACATAAAACAATTAATCAAAACCAAAACTTGTGCTCAGATTTTTTTTAGAAGTCTTAATATGCGTATGTATACATACATACATACATAACAACACTCCTATAATGCATTCACACATACCAATGATGCTTCAAGACAAACCTGCTCCACAGAATCAACAGTAGCAACAAACGTGATTGATAATGATTAATGAGAATGATCATGATATAACGCTGCTATTTCTACTGATACCAGCAGGAGTCCAGGATGAGGCAGGGAGTTGTAAAGAACCAGGAAGAGGAGAAAAAAAAAAACTGAATTAAAGTGATGAAGGTTAATGCAACTGAAGGGATTTCTGCAGCCTNTTTTTTTTTTTTTTTTTTTTGACAGCAGCGTGGTTCTATTTAAACTCCATGACAAGAAGCACCAAGCCCTGGTCCAGGTCCTATTAGCCTCCTCATACTGCAGCTCAGGCTCCTGGACAGCAGATGGTGTTAATGGAACACCCAGCGATACCAACTGCCTTCAGAAAACAGAACTAGCAGCTTTGCAGTTGCATCTTAAATTTCCCTGCCAACACGCCATTCTCCGTGTGAAACAGGACAAAAAAAGCATCAGCTGCTGTGGATCTGCCAGAGGGTGGGTTGAATCGCCTGACATCCACGTATTGCTTCCGTTTGTGTGGTTTTAAATTTTCATGAACACGCTGAAAATGTAAGTGGATACAGTCTGTCAGCTAAAAGGCCTCAGGGAAGAGTGAACAAAGACATGAACGCTGTGGAAGAACAGCAGCAGGGACAGAGGTAGAAAGGTGAACGTTCACTACCAAGGCAGGAGGAGAGTTTCTGTAGAACAGCAACGGCGGAGTTTAACTGATTTATTTTAAAAAAATCCTAAGGGACACGTTGGGACTTTTCTCAGTGAGCTTTGATAGCAGCCACCAGGGGGCGACAGACAGTAATGCACGAGGTTCATTGCTATGCTGCGTTCGAGTTACCTCGGAAGTCGGAGTTTTACCAATCGGATGTTCCAACTTCCGATCTCAAATCATTCCAGTCAAATGTAAATTAAAAAAACATGACTTAACACCAATAAATACTGTCAGATTAAATAAACTTAGTAATAAATACTAAAGTAAAGTTAGACTACAGGACTGTTTGGTTGTGTTGTTTTACAATGATATTAATCACAGTATTAAACATTTGTGCAGAGAAATAATATGAAATCATTTACACTTACGTATCAATAAGTTATTATACACTGTAGATAGTTACCATGGCGATATATTTTGACCTTCTTATTTCAATGTCACACAAGAAAAAATACTTTATTCGCCTTTTAGCTGATCATTTCTATTCACAAAGCTCGCTTCCACAGCGCTGCCATGTTGAGTGACGTCATATTGGTGAAGTCGGGGTAGATCATTTTGGTCCAAATTTCCCAGCCAGAGCTCTGACTTCAAATGCTGTTCCAACGCATTTTTCCAAGTAGAAGTCAGAAAAATCCGAGTTCTGAGGTCTGTCGAACGCAGCACTAACAACTGAAGAATGGAATTCCAAATTCCCTTTGCCAAGACTCAAAACGGACTGACAGGGTTTCAGAATGAGACTCTTCAGTAGTACAGTGTACTGTAAGAATACAGCATGGAGGTGTGTGATAAGAGCTGGATTACTCTTGCTAATACCTGTCTGGCTCTGGGTTGAAGGCCACGTTAAGGAAGGAGATGGCTTGCTCCACACCGGACATCCCATAGTTAGAAAACTCAACAAAAGGTCCAACGACACAAGACCAAACCAGAAGCACTTAAGACAACAAAATCAACCAACTAAAACCCAAATACAAGAAGAGCTGAGGACAGAAACAGCAAACAGTCTGATTATTCTTGGACACACATCACACCAATGAAGATAAACAGGTTCTCTGATGATTCAATCAGTCAACATAAATAACACTGATAATCTGAGACCACGGTAACCAAACTAATACTAATGACTAATACTAGTCGTGTCTTTGTACAGTTCCTTATTGAACTGGTCCTTTTCTGTCCAATATTGAGAAGAAAAGACAGTTGGATCCTACAACAAACGTTTTTGTTGTAGCCGAGTCGCCACTGTTTGAGCTTCACACGTTAAACAAGACCTCACATATAAGCAGTTTCTGAGCTTAAATCTGAAATGTTATCGAGGAGTTCCTTGACGCATAATAAAGACTGACAGTTATCTTTTCGTGTTGGAAGATTATTGCTCCAAAGTGATCTGTGCTGTTTGGAAAAAAGCAGCTCAGTCTCCAAATGACTGATGGCAAAATGAAAAACTTGAATCCTTGTTAGACTAAATGAATGTTAAAAACCAGGTGATATTTTCTTCCTACTTGCATAAACAAGTGTTCCAGAAATGAAATCTGTTATTGTCTCTGGAGGATTTTGTGCAAAACGTGACCTGAAGCACTGATATGAAACGTGTGTGGAAGATACGTGGAACACGTGTCGTCTGAGGCACAATAACACAAAGAAACATCCAGAAGCCTGAAGTGATCTCAAACCTTTAACGCCGTCCAGACGCCAGGACGGGAAAGTCCACCAGCCACAAAAACTCAGCAGCCATTTCTGCTGTTTTATTAGCCCACTAAATGTTGAGGAGCAGAGGCGCCACCTGCTGGTCAGGGTGAGGGTTTCCGTCACAGACCCATGCCTCATTTACAAGCTGTGTTAAAATGTGACCTGTATCCAAATACGTTATCCAGATAAGTAAAAATGCATGTTAATACAAGGTGTAAGCATAGCTATAAAATCCACCCACAAAGCTGAAAATCCCACTTGCGCTTGTTAATAAAGTTATTTTAAAGCAGGAGTTGTGATTTGTGGTAAATGGGCCCACGCAAAAACAGTTATTAGCTTTTTTTTTTTTTTTTTTTTGGAATAGATGAAGCTTGTGCATGGAGCAGGCTATCTGATGACAATGCAGGCAGAATCCACTAAACAAGAATGCTTTTGAACATCCTGACGTTGGATCATTATCCAGGAAACGGATCCGGATACAACGATGACACTTTAAATGCAAAGAAAAAATAAATAAATAAAAAAAAAATTAAAAAAACAACTTGGGTTACTTTTTCACAAGTCTAAACATTCTGATTGGCAGCCTTTAAAAAAAAATCATTCTTTTTTGGTGTTTTAACTTCACCACTGGAGTCAGACCCCAAAAAAAAAAAAGTGTAAAAGGGGCTCAAGTGTTATCAATGTAAAGTGGCAGCTGGTGGTTATTTCCCATCCTAGCAAAGACACCTGGACCCAAATGAATCAAAGCCAGCCAACCAACAGTCTCACACACACTCAGACACACACACACAAAAACCTTGTTCCCTTCCTTCTGTTACCACATAACCATCATGATCCACAGTGTTAAAAAGCAACCAACCACTTATCAACCTGCCAACCAACCACCTACACTAACCATCAACCAATCAGGGGACTCCAGGGTCAAAATAACACCAGATAATAAATATAGCTAACAACTAAAACTATACTGACATCGTTTCATCTCCGGATATTAAACTCTCCGTTTCATTACTGATCAAACATACAGTAGACAGTATCTCATTTATGGCCACAACATGCTGTAACTAACAGCTGCTGTATGTATTTTGAGTTTTTAATTTAACAATTTTGAGATCCTATTGAAATATATATTTTCAAGTACTCTGATGCCTTTTGACAACTTTTAACACCTTAAACACATCAATAAAAAGAAAAGTGTAAGTGATTTCTCACCCATCAGCCCCTGCATCGCTCCAATCTCTCCTTAAAGGCTCAGACGGCAAAGTGCCACATTTTGTTTCCTCATATAAAATACCGTATATTGGCCACTGAACCAAAGCGCTTCTTTCATATCTGCTCCTCTGCAGCTGTCAGGGATTAAAACAAGCTGCACTGTACAGTAAGAGACGAGACTCATCATCCATCCTGCTCTGGATGAGAGTGCAAGATAAATCAACTCATTTACAGGTAAACTTACAAAGCTAATAGCAGCAATTTTCATGTAATCATTTGTGCAATATTAAGAATTCAAATTTTAAAAAGGCTTTTATCAATTTTCATGTGATAAAGGCACATTTTACAAGCATTTAAATATAAATTGTAAATAAACACCTTGATCTGCTAAAAGGCATGGCAAAACCTACTGAATCCATTAAAATGCGTTCCAGATGATCTATTAATATGCATCAGAAATCTCTAGATTCCTGAGTTTACACGGATAAAGTGATGTCACCATGGAGCCTATAGCCTGGCTAACATTAAAGACTATACCATCCATTTTGCATGTTTGAGCCTAATATATTTAATTATCATACATGTTATGTTACTGACAATCATTTCCCAAAGGATAAAACCATATTTCAGATTTCCTGATATTTTGCAAAATCTCTTAATCTTTCAAAATCAAATATTCAAGTGATACACCCACCTTAAAAATCCACGTTTCTCCTGCTAATAGTAACACAGCTTTATAAAGTCATAGTCCTTTAAATGTTTCCATAAACACAGGTCTTCTTTTGGGACTACATTCCCCGGTGGAGGCATACATTCACTCCACGCTTTTTATTGAGCTTAAACACTAAAATTACATAACTTCTAAAAAAACCTGAATACACGTCTTGTTGGTGATGATGGATTACCTATCCCAAGAACGTTTACAGTATCAACAAGTTGATTTTAATAGCAGAATGAACTGAAACCAATGGAGGTCTGGAAGGTAGGAAAAACATTTTTAATTCACCGTTCCAGTAGTATGCTTTGGGAAATGATTGTCAGAAACGTTATGTGTATGAAAATTGAATATATTAGGCTCAAACATGTAAAATGGGTGGTATGGCCCTGTAATACACATCAACCATCATATTGGGGTTTCTCATGATCAGGATATGAATTCACTCTGGCTGTTGTAAATGGGACCAGGTGTTACTCTGAGGACATGAGAGACCCAAACCATACTGTAATACTAATTTTCCAATGTTAAATCAACTTATGAGCATGTGCCTGTCACTCACTTAGTGAGACAGCGTCGCTCCAAAGCTCCTCTGGAATGTGATGTTCAATAATAATCCGGTTAAAAATCCCAAAGGTTTTTCACATTATTCTGTACAACAGAAAGACCAGGAACGTGTCTCCATCCCAAAGACCTCTACCTGTTCTCCCAGTTTTCTTAGTCATTTGGAAATAAAACAGAGGAGAACGTGGCATTTCAGGTTCTTTTGAACAGATAAAATGCAGAAATTTGTTCTCCTCTAAAATGTGAAACTTAAGAACTACTCACTTCCTTTTCCCCAACATGTACACGTGCGTTTTACCACCAAACCAACAACAACTCAAGTACAACTCTGGACAGGAAAATCGTTTCTACTCATGGTGTCTAAACTAAGAGCAGATGATAAATTCATATTTCCTGCTGCGGTGGCCCAGACAAACTTCAACAGAAAACTTCACCACCATCTTCTTATCATCTCTCAGGTTTAGCCGTCGCGTCTTTTCTCTTTGTATGTGGATTTAAACTGCAATCTGACCCAACAGGGACAATCATTTTTCCAGTTGTGGCTCCTAAAAATCTCTAGCTTTTGTCCACCACAAGAGACATACTGACGTCTCTCCATCGTCATGACGACATGCAGACGCTTCTTATGTAATGTCAGTGCGGAGCGATTCCAGACATCTCCAGTGCAAAAATCGACTTTTAAAGCCGTCTCAGTACAAACAGCCATACTCCCAGCGAGGAAAACTGCTGTTCTAAAAATCAACTCCTAAATACCAACACAATGAAAATCTTACTTCTGCACACAGGGCATGTATGTACAACACACACACACAAAATCCCACACATACAAGCACACATTCCTCGGTCTTTCCCCTCTGCAGTCCCTGAGATCACCTCACACTTAGCACAAGGCTTTCGCTTAAACACAAACACAGGAAACGATGCAAACAGAGCCGTGGTGAAGGCACATTCTGGGAAGGATCGATTTTCAAAAGAAACGGAGTCTGGGAGGGCAGAGACGAATCACGCACGACAAGTTAACGGTCGGTCTGCAGACTCGACTGACAGTTCAGGAGAGTGGCAGCAGGAGCGAGGAATTCTGGGAGAGAGGTGGATGTCCCAGAGATAAATGAGTGTCTCGGAGGATTTTTTTTTTTCCAAACAGGATATCAGGTAGAAATGTCATATCCAGGGATGCAAACACATCGCGGGTCAAAATGTGCTCAACTGCTGTCACGTTATTAGCATTATCGAGGGCTGTGTCCGTAAAAATAGAGTTAAGAGTCTAGTTTGGATACAAACATGAACAAAACTGGTAGAGAGTAGAGATGATGGGTTTTGATCCTGATAAAATTCCCTCACTCGTAAAAAAAAAAAAAAAAAAANAAAAAAAAAAAAAAAAAAAACCCTCAATCCAAATTAATTTATAAAATTTTTACAATTGGCAAAGGTGAACCATCACAGGATTAAAAAAAGTGTTGACAGCCTAATATGTGATTAGTTTGCATCCCTGCATATCAGGCAGGAGCTCTGAGGCATATCATCCAGACTGCAGCATCCAATCTACGCCCTCGGAGAGCTCCGACACTCTCAAACACCACAAAGTTTCCACCGACTTCCACTCATTCATAGCAGCCATCCCACTGGCTGCCCTTCGCTTAGCTTCGTCTTCCCACTGACTTGCACTTACTATAAATAATCCTTCTACGGACTTTTATACTCTGCATAGTCTTTTCATCAACTTTCACTTATAAATAATCCTATTTCCATCCACTGACTTCCACTGGATGCACTGAGTGTAGCTTCCAACTACAGGAGAGTAGGCAGTGTGTCGGTTCGGATGAGCCTGTTGCATAGCTGGGAGGAAAAGAAGAGAAGAGGAGGAGGGCTGAGTTGATTTCTCCCATCCTTTCATTGTCTCAGCTGCTCCAAGATTTGTGGTTCTCCCCCCGGCGGGCGACAGTGGTGTCTCGCCGTAGGACAGGGACATGGACAGGAGCGACAAACTCTCCTGTGCGTCGACTGGTCCGATCGCGCCGAGAGAGGCGGTCTGGTCGAACCAGCACGCCATAACCTGGTTTACACTGGAAGTACCGATGACCTCCGACAGAACCATCATTTTTACCTGTAAAGATAATATGCAGTTTAAGATGTATGATGATATATCCCTTTCAACAAAAATAGGAATATTTAACTTGGTGGTGATTGCATAAGACTGTATCAATATACTCAATGGATAAGGGATTCATAATTTACTGGTGGTTTGAGAAGGCCATGAAATTATTCAGATGACTGCATGGAAAGACCTTCTGATCCAGCCTAAGTTATTTAACATCATTTTGATTTTCATGATAATCGGTGTTAAAATATTAGACTCCAAATACCATCAAAGTAGGGCTGGGCGATATGGCCTAAAAATAAAAGCTCAATTTTTTTTTACACTTACAGACAATTCTCAATTTTAATCTCGATTTTCTTGTTTTTCTCCAAACTAACTAAATTAAAAAAAACAAAAGATCAAGCCATAATTCAAATAACTATTGTCTTTATTAAAATAGTAAAAATAAATAATGATTACTTTAAATAAAACTGTAGGACTTTCTAAATAAAAGCCTTTTAAAATAAAAGGTTTTTACAGGTTCCTGTGAGGAACACCAGCCTGTCTTCTGCCTCTGGCTTGATGCTCTGACATGTTAAATATTCCACGTATGAAGACCCTCTGATCAGATGCCATGACACTGGAACATGATGCAGGAACGTCGTTTGCTTTTTCACTGGAGCTTTGACTGCAGATCTGCATCTCACAGCTCTGCATTGCTGCCACTCAGCTGCATGTTTCTGCTGCAGCTGCTGAAATACATTTGTAGCGCTGCTACTTTTAGTAGCTGCAGCTCCTACAAACTTTACAGANGCAGCTGCTGAAATACATTTGTAGCGCTGCTACTTTTAGTAGCTGCAGCTCCTACAAACTTTACAGACCACGCTGGTTTGCTCTATGCTGTGAAGAAAAACCAAACCACTTCCAAATGATGATGATGATGATGAAGTGACGTTAGTTTGTTTTAGAAACGAGCTCATTTTCAGTGAAGTGTTTGTTGGCATCTTGACAGCCTGACCTGCTGAAAGCTTCGTGGGTGTGGCATCAACGAACATGATGGATGATTGATTGGTAGGTTGGTAACCACATCCACTGGAGGTGGAGCCTAGAGGACCCTCGCGGAAGTATAAACTAGGCTTGTAGGTTTAACGCACACAAAACAGGAACGGGCTTGACTGACAGAGAGCAACCTGCTGCCACATTTTACCCGTTACAAATAGTTAGATATTAGTTTTTTTTTAATTCTCGATTTTCCGATTCAGCCATTTTACACATCGTGCCAAAACATAAACTCAAATTAATCGATTACATCGATTTATCTCCCGGCCCTACATCAAAGTTTGCAATCAGCTCACTTTGAATCATCTATTGCCGAGTACTTAAGAGTACTTGGATGCACACACACACACACACACAGACACACACAAATGTCAACCTACCTACTGGTGTGTCGAGCTCAACCCCCACCCACACTCCCTCAGCAAACTGTGTGAGTCCCACGTAGCGCACTGTCCCCGCCTTATTGCTTCCGACTGTAACATACGCTCCTTCTGTCAGCCAGTCAGGCAGTACGTCATCATGGCTACGCTCATCACTGTCCACGAAAATCTCTAGCCTCTCAAAGTTTTCACCGCCTCCTCCTGAGTTGACATGCCTTTGTTCGGAGAAGGAGTTTTCGGCAGTGACATTGTTGTGATTGGTTGAGCTGTGGGAAGTGGGTGGAGCGATGACGGCCGTCTTGGTGTCACACTGAGAAGGAGAGGTCACAACATCGTTCCTGTCAGCACCCTGCTGCTGGGGAATTGTGGGTAATGTAGTCTCAGCAGCCAGGAGGGAGGAAGAGGAGGAGGAGGGGTGGAGAACTTCAGACAGGGTAACTGTAGAAACACTACTGGAGAAGTAACCGCTTGACGACGGGCTGAGAGGGCTGAAGGGTGTGGTGTCATGCGGGTCATGCACAGGAAGAGGAGGGGCTTCTGGAAACTCTGTCCGCCTGTCTTTGGTCGGAGGCCGTACTGTAGCAACCTATGGGATACCAGTGGTTGTCAAAGAAGTAGAGGGACATAAAAGAGCATGCAGACACAGTAAAAAAATAAATAAATGAAAATAAGCTAGCAAGCATTCTCACCGTCTCTGTCTTAACGTGGCCGTCATCCCCTCCTGATGATGTCATGATACGAGGCATATGCTGCAATAACAATAGACAAGGTCACACACAAGAACACTATATGAACACGCACGCACGCACACACACATGCCTCTTTATCAGAGGTGAAAAGTGAGGAGTCCAATAAAAAGTTACCAGCTAATGAAATACATAGGTTACATTTTTAAAGTTTATTCCCCAAGAAAGGAGGACTAGGGCCTGCCCTGCACTGAAATGCTTCATATCAGGGCTACTCAAATACAAATCTTGTCACAAAGAAAATATTCAGTAAGACAAAGGTCCATTTATTAAAGTCGGATTTGGATCCTAGTTTTTTTTTACCAGGAATTTTAAGGATTTTGGGGGGTGATAAAACTACTTGCGCTATCATCTCTCATTAAGAACCCAACACTGTGTCATGGAGTTGACAGGACGCTGAATGTGATTGGACCAAACCAAAGCAGAGTAGACATTCTCACACAGACAGTGGANTGACAGGACGCTGAATGTGATTGGACCAAACCAAAGCAGAGTAGACATTCTCACACAGACAGTGGAGTAGTCGGACATTTGGTTTCATTTTCTCTGCTGCAGAGAATTTTGACTTGTTGCATTGCAGCGATGTCTCGCAGATAATACAAATAATACATGTGAAAAGTATAATTTGCTCAGTCTGGAGACAGTTATGGTTTGGACCGGATGTCCGGATTTTGAGGATGACTGCTACACAGCGCTGGCCAAAAGTACTGCACCTCCTGTATTTTTGTGTAAACTTTTCTTTCTGAGTTAAATATCACTCCAAACACAACAACATGTATTTTTTTTTAGTGTTAGAGTAAGTACAACTGAAAAAAATGCCAATAGTTGTTAATAGTGTTAAGTAGCAAGACACTTTAGACATAAAAAATTGTAAAATTTGAAGGACACCAATATTATTAGTAGAGATCAAACAGGAGCTGTTAAAACATCTTCTTTGAGGTAGGGTCAGAGGTCAAATGGTTTTCATGTGTTTTCACTGACTTGTAGAAATATTGTAGTCATATTACTACTCTGAAATCCACATTTAAGTCTAAAGAATAGCTGAATATTCTGAACGAATACTCAAATACTTGTAAAACACCAATAAATTAATTTTATTGTGTTTGGAGTGGTACTTCGGTAAAGTTTACACAAAAATACGCTGTATACACTGTGCTGAAAGGCTCTGACCTGCTGGTTGTGAGGCGAAGGTCTCAGGTCCTTCTTGTCATCTCGGACTGGAAACAAAGACTTGAGAAGTTTGGGCATCTGAGGAACCAGGGCCTTAACTGAAAGATAAGAGGCAGCAAGTCCTGAACGACCTGGGGAGGGGGGAGATAAAAGAAGCCAAGAAAGAAAAGGAGGTATTGGAGGCAGAGGAGGTATGAAAGAGAAGAAGTTGAAAGCGAGTCCAGAAAATGGCAAAAAGCCAGCACAGTGATAGACTGACAAAAGACAACATTAGCTGGTCACAAGACACAGCAACACACAGATGGCTGATTCAGCCATTACTGTGTGATTAAAATGATTCTAATTACGGGAATTAATCAAAACTGATTGATTCCTTTGACAAAATGAACAGAAAAAAAACATAAATCAGCCTGCTGACAGAGCAAATTCACATTGATCAGACCAGACAAATTCAAAGGATTTCAGTAAAGAAAATGACAAGCGGACAAGGATGAAAAATAAGTTTGTAAGTTAACTGGATTGTGTTAGACAGCGCAGGTTATGGTAATGAAATGTAAACCAGAATGCCCAAGTTAGTGCAGTAAACTGTGGAACCACTGCAACATCAGACAGAAGGTGAGGCCAGGAAAGAAGGAAGAGTCTCAAAATTAAGATACAAGCATTACTGCCATCAGCATGTTGTTGAAATGGATAAAGCCAGTTGGAAAAAAAAGGAGAGAGAAAAATGAGAGTCACAGGGTATTTCCTAGAAGGGAAGGGAGTTAGAAGGGAAAGGGAAAGGAAGTATTACCTTGCTCTGGTTCCTGGTTTGGTGGGGGGCTGGTGGCAAAGGCAATGGTGGATGAAGAGGGGGAGGAGGAGTAGCTAGGCGGGGAAGAAGCTGGACGGGGGAGGGTGCGGTAAAATTGAGAAGGCATGAAGATGTCCTGTTGACTCTCCCATCGACCCTGAGACACAGACAGGCAGCAACAGGACATCAGTTCAGATTTATGAAATATCTACTATGCCCACAGGTATAATAGAGATGTGAGACTGCCAGACAACACAGCATCGTTCACGTGTAAGAAAATATTCCAGGCCTGGTTTAAAGTAGTAATTAGGTAGTACCTGTAGTTGAAAATACATCAAGATGCAGATAAACAGTACAAGAAAGTGAATATAACCATTATTAATCATTGTGATCACAGCACAGAACAATGGCAGTGGCTCTCAGTTTGTGCACTAGCTTGCAGTGCTAATAACAGCTACATGTGAGGTGTGTTACCTTATCTTCTAGCATGCAGGTGGAGGACAGATCCTGTCTACTTCCAGAGAGCTGAGGAGGGAGGGAGGTTGGAGAGAGAGAAAATCAGGAAATCAATCTTAGGTATGTTCTCTCTTTTTCTGAGACATGTGGATTTTGTCACTGCAGAGCCAAATGTCTACACAGCACCAGCCTAAACTTATAAAGCACGGGCCAGTTTTCTCTGTATTGTGCCTTATTTTTTGTGTTATGTTATAATATTGCACTGTGTTGGGGTGTGTTGCTATTGTTGTAATGTTTTACCCTGTGGACAGAAGGAGAACTGAGGCTTCGCCTGTTGCTTTTGCCTCTTGCAGCCAGCTGCTCCTTCACTGCCACTTCCTAAAACGCACATACAATAGTTTCATGGTCATGGAAACATAAAGTATAACATATAAAGCAAAGCAATATAAAAGTTCATATTTTCACAAGCATTCCCTAATCAGCTTGTAGACTTCCAGAATGTGTCTACGTCTGCACCTGTCTGAGTTGATCCAGAGTGAGGATGTTCTCCAGACTGAGGACACTACGGAGGTATTTTTCAATGGCGGCCTCGTCGTCAGCTGATTGGCTGCTGTGAGCACTGGCAGCGAGCCGGGCCAGCATTTCCCTGTCCTCTGACCCGGGGGCATCCTGGTGAGACAAAACATTACAAACACCTGTGTTAACATGTCCACCCTGCTAAAGTTTTCTTCAGCCAGATATTAAATGCCTGTCACCTACGGGGCTGCTGTTTTGTGCATTACGCTGACCTTTGACCTTGCTGCTAAGGTGAGCAAGAGAGGAGATGGCTTTTCAACATAATGCTAAATAATCAGTAATCACACACCATGTGGATGAGTAGAGGCTGTATTTATGTCACAAGCACATGACACACTTTGTAAATTAAACCTTTATATTAATTAAAAGTCTGGCGACAGTGTAAATATTAAGATAATGTGTGTCAAAGTGTTCCCTATACCTTCAGAATGTCCTTTCACAATTCTACAGCGATGGCCAAAAGTACTGCACTCTCCTGTATTTTTGTGTAAACTTTTCTTTCTGAGTTAAAATACCACTCCAAACACAACAAAATGTATNTTGTTAATAGTGTTTAGTAGGAAGACACTTTAGACATATTGTTAAGATTTGAAGAAGAATACCAATATTATTAGTAGAGATCAAAGAGGAAGTTAGACATCTTCTTTGAGGTAGGGTCAGAGGTCAAATGGTTTTCATGTGTTTTCACTGACTTGTAGAAATACTGTAGTCACATTACTACTCTGAAATCCACATTTAAGTCTAAAGAATAGCTGAATATTCTGATCAAATACTCAACTACTTGTAAAATACTAATAAATGAATTTTGTTGTGTTTGGAGTGGTATTTTGGTAAAGTTTACACACAAATACAGTAAGGTGACATACTTTTGGCCAGCGCTGTACACTGTATTATGCACTGTACATCATCCCCGATTACACCACAATGACGTCAGCATTCCCCGTATCTTATGAACCACACGCTGCCTTACCCCAGGGATGTTTGAGACCACCTCAAAAGTGAGCCCACAGCCAGGTATAGTGCTGCGTGTTGACATCCTTTTCAGTAGGCTGTGGGCAAAACCCTGGCGGCCCGGGTTCACGTTAACGCAGATCCTTTTCCTCAGGACCAGCTGCATGTCAGCAGGGTGGCTAAGCTGAACCACCACTCGAACTGTCAGGTATACCCGCTGCTCCGGCCACATCCCCCCACGACTAAGCTGGGGACACTCGTGAATCGTAGAGTCCCATGAAGCCTCTGCCTTCACCTGTGGTCAACAAATACAATTTGTATTGGATATTAGGATTGTTCCAAAACCTCTGTGGGGTCCTCCAAAAAATTCCCTATACAAGCCTTTCCTCACCTCTTCATCGTAGTGCTTGACTATTTGCAGGTCAAAGAAGTCATCCTCATCCTCTCCGCTCAGTGTAGCATCCCAACCTCCAGCTTCAGGAACCTCAAACTGGTCTTGAGAGCTCAGGTCATCAGCTGGAGCACCAACAAAATACATGCTTAAGTAACCTGAGTGTTGAAACCAATGGCACATTCAAACATACTGAAGCTGGACACTTTCATAATTAGTTTAAATCTCAGGCTTTGAGCTGTCATTTAACATTTAAACCACAGTTAACAAACTCCATCTTTCCTTCATTTGTTTAAGAATAAACTTTTGTAATTTAGAGTTCTGGCTGTGGAGCTACTAGGGCAGTGGTAGTCACTATTTTTTCACAATAAGCCATATAGAACATGATCATCAGGAGAGCTGCAATAAACAGTCATGTGCATACTTGTGTAATATTGTAATTAGAAATAGTGGTCAATAACATAGTTAAAACAGAACAAAAGCTTTGCTACAGATTACTATACTAGCATCTTATTTAAAAGGACCATACCACCCATTTTGCATGTTTGAGCCTAATATATTCAATTTTCATACACATAAGGTTNAAAGGACCATACCACCCATTTTGCATGTTTGAGCCTAATATATTCAATTTTCATACACATAAGGTTAATGACAATCATTTCCTAAAGTATAAAATCATATTTCAGCTTTCCTGATATTTTGCAAAATCTCTTAATCTTTCAAAATCAAATATTCAAGTGATACACCCACCTTAAAAATCCATGTTTCTCCTGCTAATAGTTACACAGCCTTATGAAGTCACGGTCCTTTAAATTTTTCCATAAACACAGGTCTTCTTTTGGGACTATATTCCCTGGTGGAGGCATACATTCAATCCACGCTTTTTATTGAGCTTAAACGCTAAAATTACATAACTTCTAAAAAAAACCTGAATACACGTCTTGTTGGTGATGATGGATTACCTATCCCAAGAACGTTTCAAGTATCAACAAGTTGATTTTAATAGCTTACCAGAATGAACTGAAACCAATGGAGGTCTGGAAGGCAGGAAAAACATTTTTAATTCACCGTTCCAGTAGTATGCTTTGGGAAATGATTGTCAGTAACGTTACATGTATGAAAATTGAATATATTAGGCTCAAACATGTAAAATGGGTGGTATGGTCCTTAAACCATCTGTTTACATTTACTTTTTTTTCAATTTGAACAGTGGTCCCAAACTAGTGCCAAAATTCCGGTAAACCTACCAGATTTTGAGCAAAATTCCAGCCATCCAATTTCAACTTACATTATATTTTGACAAACTATAACGTCAGAAATCGATCCATCTTCTGACACAGCATGGCAGTAAGCTAGCACCTGCTGACACGGACATGTTGCTGACCCTCTGCAGCAATTAACCACATACACTACACAACATCACACTGCCCCCTATTGGTGGGACGTGTTTCTACACTTGAAATTGAAGTATATTAACCCAACCGAGTAACTGGTGAACCACCAAGTGATGCTTTGTGAGCTGCATGCAGCTTGCAAGCCGTGCAATAACTATGACTGTACTAGTGGCTACATCTGGTGATCTTGCAACCCCCTCAAAGAGCTGATGTACCTCTGAGATTCAGAAAGAGGACAGGAATATGAGTCTCCATGCCTGGCAGCGGAACCCTGTGAACAAACATGTAATGTTTCCTTTAAACTTAATTAAAGTACAACAGGAAGAGACTGGTCATATAAACACATAAATACACAGTTGTTCTTATTTGTGGTATGTACAAACACAAAATGTAGGAAGAAATATCTGAATCATCATGATAGGTCGTTTCCCAATCTGTATCTGTATGGTTTTTTTGCTTATACACAAAGACATTCACAGCTCAGTTTTGTCATTTGTTGGAAAGTTTTTGCCATCCAGGATAATTACTGCCATAAAGGGAAGAATCTGATAATCAAATCAAAGATGCACACATAAGTCAACATATGTCATACCATTCTGCAGGGGCCCCAGGGATGCCACTGCCAGCAGAGGGCACCATAACAGCATTCCTTTCCTCTGTCAGAGTCAAGCGCCACTCCAGCAGCTGGGCCTCCCTCTCAACGTCATCCTCTGTTTTCTCTGCACACAAAACTCAAACATTATACACCTTGAAAAAAAAAACATACTTCATTCTAAAGAGTCTGCAACCTGAAAATCAATAAGCAAGCTTAAGAGCTACAGATTTTGCATGCGTGATTGTGTGGGTATAATGAGAGTATGTGTTTTACCTGCTTTGCTGACCAGGCCCTGCAGGTGTTGGTCCAGGTATTCCTGTCGCTTGGTGAGAGCAGCTAACCACTGGCACCGCAGACGCTCCAGATCCCTCTCCTATAAAACAAACCTCTGTTAATTATTTTGTTAATCTTTGAATCATAAATCAATTAATCCTATCTGTCTCTCTCTTTTTTTTTTTTTTTTTTTTTTTTTTTTAAATCATAGTTTCTCGATTCAACAATCTGATAACTCAAACAGAACACACACATCATAATTTAGTGGTACAGATATGATGCCAGTACATTATTTCTGAGTGGAGGAAGTAGTAGGAAGTAAGATGTAGGATGTAAAAAATGATGGTGCAGGCTGAGCACAGGTTTTAATATCACACATGGGTCTGTTTGTGCCTGATTATTTTAGCCAGCCATTGCAAATACTCACATGACTTGAGACGGGTAAAAGTTTAAAGGACCATACCATCCATTTTGCATGTTTGAGCCTAATATATTCAATTTTCATACACGTTACGTTACTGACAATCATTTCCCAAAGCATACTACTGGAACGGTGAATTAAAAATGTTTTTCCTACCTTCCAGACTGCCATTGGTTTCATTTCATTCTGGTACGCTATTAAAATCATCTTGTTGATACTTGAAATGTTCTTAGGATGGGTAATCCATCATCACAAACAAGACGTGTATCCAGGTTTTTTTAGAAGCTACGCAATTTTAGCGTTTAAGCTCAATAAAAAGCGTGGAGTGAATGTATGCCTCCACCGGGGAATATAGTCCCAAAAGAAGACCTGCGTTTATGGAAAAATTTAAACAACCATGACTTCAAAAGGCTGCATATCTATTAGCAGGAGAAACATGGATTTTTAAGGTGGGTGTATCACTTGAATATGTGATTTTGAAATATTAAGAGATTTAGCAAAATACCAGGAAAGCTGAAATATGGTTTTATCCTTTGGGAAATGATTGTCAGTAANAGAGATTTAGCAAAATACCAGGAAAGCTGAAATATGGTTTTATCCTTTGGGAAATGATTGTCAGTAATGTAAAATATGAAAATTGAATATATTAGGCTCAAACATGCAAAATGCGTGGCATGGTCCTGTAAAGACAAAGAAAGGATCGTCTTATACAATACATTCGTGAACAGATGGACTAAAGAGATTGGCTGTAGTGACTTATTAAACTTGTCTACCTGATAACTGTCCATCTCATCTCCTTCCTGACTGGCTATGGTGGGTCTGATCTCCACACAGCCCACGGACACAGCAAGCACTATCTCTGCGATCAGCGGCATGGTGCCCGAGTCCTGAACCGAACGTACATCCACCTGGATTCTCCTCGATTGGCCCTGGAGATGAGGCGGGGGAGGAGGTGGGGTAGGACACGGGAGGAAGGTTCAAGAGAATGATGTTTCAACTCAAGTTTGCTAATTCCAGTTTGTGTCCATGATTACCGTGGGTGAACTGGGTAACTGCCAGTGACAGTAGGCAATAGAAGACGTTCTACTGAAATGTGTGATGTGTGTCAAAACGAATCAGAATGTGGCACATTCCTACCTGTCGAAGCTGGAAGATTCCTCCAGTTCGGACATCTCTAGCAGGGACCACTTCCACTGGGACAAATTCTCCATTCTCATTTATCTCCAGGATTTGAATCCACAACTCCAGACGACGTGTTACCTCACTCCACCTGCAGAGAACAACGCCAGTCCAATCTTCAACTCAATATATGCATCAATGTCTTGCCCAAGGGCTCTTCAGTTGGATGGATGATTTCTAGCCTCGACAATCTGATTGCCCCACCCACAAGACCACCCAGCTGTCATTTGTGCCCAGGGCCATATAGGAACATAATTCTTGACTTGGACATCGCATGTACTGCAAGACACTTTACATGGCATATGCAAGCAAAACACACAATATTGCATCTTGTGCAGCAAAATTTCTCCCAAAGATCCATTAAAGAAAATGCTGTGATCAGCCCTGAGTCCGACCATGTGGAACAGCTGGGGACATCTGTAATGATATTTTGATAGTGATGTTTTTAACTACACTGGTCATAATACTCTGCATTATTCACTGATTTAGCTGTTTGTAGCACATGCCTGCTGGAATGCATAGTGCTTATGTGGAGGGATTTGTCAATGTTCATTTCAATACATTTGTGCATTGTCGTAAAGTATTTAAGAAGTAGCCCCTGAACTGTTCCATGTATTATTGCCTATTTAAAAGAAAAATAAAATGGCCTCCCTCACTAAGTAACAGGAAAAATCTTCAGCTGAAGAAAGGTTAGTGGCTTAACACAGAATAACATTATCATAGGAACTATTTCACTCCTTAAACGTCTAAATGAATAAAGAAGTCAATGGCCCAGATTCATAAAAAACGGCAATATGGAGAGTAATGTTGCCTTAAAGTGCGCCGTGATAATTGAAGCTCATTCATAAAACTTCTCCTAGATAATCAGCGCACCGCTGTCACATGAAGGCAGCATTGCTGTGAGGTGTGACAGGTAAAAGCCGATGAAGATCAGCGTGTTAATGAGCTGCTGCATATTTACCAGCCACCATTTATCCTGATTCACCCGGTTTTAAAGCCACAAATCTACAAAGGAAACATACATTCTGCTTTTGAGATCCTTGTTTTAAAAGACTGACACTAAAGTAACAGGAAAACATGTATTTTAACCTCTGTAGTGTGTGATCGCACTGCACGTGGGGGGAGGGTGTGTGTGAGGAACTCAGATGTGCAGAGCACAGCAGGTGAAGCAGAGCGCACAAGAACGTGTCAGATCAGATCAAAAGTCACCATTTAAAAACTGGCTGAAAACTAGTTGAGAGAGTTTATCTATCAAAGTTATTGATTACTAACACGTGAGGTAAATACAGTTTTAAATGTTGCCCAGATTTCACACTGATGAAATTTATCACAGAATGAAGCAGGTCTTAATTTTAGCATGTGGGTTTGTTTTATGACTAGCTACCGTGACATGTAGATAAGGAAATATCACAGTAACGCCTCTTTAAGGCTAACGCTAAAATATGTCACTAACAGGAGTTTATGAATAAGAATGTGGTTGTGGCATGATATTTGCACATAAGCAAAGGTAAATCATGCTCTATGGTTTATGAATTGGGGTCAAGGTGTCTAACATTTTCTGTTACTGCATGGAACCCTGTTAGAGTCTAGGTTTACTGCGTGTGTGCATGTGTGTATGTACCTGTCTCGTAGTGTGCGTGTCTTGGCTTGGATGATGCTGAGGTCCCAGAGGGCGGGGTTCCTGCCTGCATCAGCCTGCCTGTGTCCAAACACCTCAATGGCAACTGCTCCTTCAGTCAGGTATTCAATGAAATCCTCTGTAACTGACACCGCTACCTCCTACAGGACAAAGTAGAAAACACACACAACTTTCATACAAATAGCTCAGTTTTCCTGCTTCCTTTGACCAATGAAAGCTGAACAGTGACCCAGTTCACATACACTTTAACATTTGTAGTAGTAAACACCCAACAGATAATTCTTTCCTCAAGTGTGACAGTTTGTCATATTTTGCTCATAGAAGTAAAGTCTGTGTATGTGACTGTCAAAACTGTAACATAAAATCCAGGAATAAAAAAATTATGGCTGTTTTGCTAAGTGATTTCTGTGAAAACACCACAACAATGATTGACCTTGCAGGTGTCGAACACCACCATGCAGTGTGGGTCCTTGGTGCTTGGGGATGAAGACGATGGGTCGACCTCAGGAGCCACGATGGTGGGCTCAGGCTGGTCCCAGAAGGAGTACTGACAGAAGACGAAGTTGGACAGGTACTGAGGAAGACCCGTCGCCTGCAGGATCTTAATCTGAACAGGGCAGGCACACAAAAAAAAAACATGTACAAGTTTAGTTCTCCTGTCAGTGCCCTTGACCAAAAACACTGGCTTAAGACTGGAGTTGGGCGCTGCACAGAGGCTGCCCACGGCTCCTCAGGGATGGGTTAAATACAGAGACTAAATTTCATCTGTACTTCTGTGCACATGACAATAAATATACCTTTACCTTACACACACACACACACACTGACACACGAGGTGACCACTGTGACACTAAAAATCTACTGGTAAGATTTCTACAACATTTGGTGTGGATGTTCATGGTATCCAGAGAATGAATCCTGACCTCTTGACATTTCCTGTAGTGCAGTGTAGTGTAACTCTCTACTGGCACAAAATATTAAAATTAGTTTGGCATATAGTCATAAAATTTACAGAGCATATCTGTTCTTCCCGCAGGATGAATTCTTTCCATTTTGTATGCTCCATGGATTTTCTTGGCAGAATGCCAAACTCGTACACAGGATATTGTATACTCTAACTAGCAGATTACAAAAAACCTTTTCTGGCCATATTCATACTCTCAAAAATCTTTCTAATTTTAATAACACTGCAGCCTTGAGAGAGTTTACACTCTGACCCCTAAAAATAACAGCATCACTGCTATGTTACTGTTCTAACACTTCCATGTTGTGGGGTGTAATGAAAATTGCCTCCTCTTGGTGCTGCTTACCAGGGCTTTTTTACTTCTCATCTTATTTGCGGTTTCCTGTTGCTATTTGCTAATGACTCAGTTTGTGCTAATCCATCTTTACAGAGAGAATCTGACAGCTACTGTCAGAATGACAGAAAGAATGTTCTTCTCTGTGACTTTCTGTCTCTTACCATGCAGACTAGTTTACGATCCTGGACCTCTGCATCTTGGTTGTTGTCGACTTCATCTCCTCCAGCCATGTTGTCCTCCAAGCCTCCACCAACCCTCACAACCTCCACATGGAGACGCCCTGCCACCTAACCAAAGGGAGGAGAGGGAAAACAAAACAAACAGCCTTAATCCCAACTGTGCCTGGAAATCTATGTGAAAGCTAAATGTATTCCACAACTACCCAACCAAACTTCTACCTTTTTAACCTTTCTTCTTAACTTTTTACAACTACGCTTATATGCTGATATCATACGGTATAATTCTTGTGATAAGAATATAATCTAAGTGCAACCTTTGACTCTGCTGCCTCTCTACTGGATGATGATAATATTGGTGATCGAGGAATTTAAATTAATTCTGATGTTAACTGGACTTAATGTCACTGGAGACACATTACTATAATGGAAATCTAAAATGTCATTTGAATAAGATGGCGAATTTTAGAAACAAAAATGGACAGAGAACTTATAAACATAAAAAAAAACAAACTAATCTAAAATGACTGTGAAATCTCTGAAGTCTTTTTGATTAACCTTTTGAAACCTGGCCAATTGTGATTTAGGGGTTGTGTACCCATGGCATGAACCTTCAAATGACTGACACAGACAGATATAGTGTGTAAACCAACAGTCTGACTCCCTACCTCTCCCTTCTGGTTTATGATGGGAACAGCATACTGCAGCTTGACATCATAAAAGAGACAGGAAAGGAAGACATTGGCAACACCAATCAGGCTGTGGTTTTCCTGCTCGTCAAAAAACGGGTCAGCTCGACGGAAGTATGACCGCATCACCTGAGCGGCGAAAGGAGAACAGGTTAGAGAGGCAGTCATGTGACCAGAATGCCTTATGTTTCATACAAAGTGCTATTACAACATTTCAGTGGTCTTCATCTGATGTGACTAAAATAAAAAGTGTTCTTTCACCTTTTCAATTTATTTTGGCATTTCTAAAAACATGCTTTAACATGTCACCATGGCAAACACCATCCTTTGCTTTTACTGGGACAGCTGACGCGTGAGTCAAGTGTTGTTTTCATGATCAGTGGCAGAGCTTTCATTAATCATGAGTGTCACCTAGAAGTGTCTTTGTGAGACTTAACACTGTTGCTGCAGCAGAAATGTCAAGGTAACTCACTGGGCTGTCATGGTGATGGAGGTGGTAGTCCTGCCACTCCTGGTACAACTCTCTCATGTCCACCAGACGGTTCTCCATCTTCTCCAAACTCCAAATTTGCTTCCCTCGACACCGACGTCGAACCTGAATTGCTGGTTCACTGAGCACAGCATCCCTCTACACACACACACACACACACACACAAGTGCGCACACACACACACGCACATGTTTAGAGAATTGGCTGTGATGAACAGGATAGGACACCTGATACGTGATTATGAGTGAGACCTTGCGGTTTGCGTTGAGGTTGTCTGATGGGATCTGCAGCGTGACTCTGTAATCAGTGTGTCGCTCCAGCTCCTCAGCGATGAAACACGCCTCTTGCGCAAGGAGGTTTGCCCTCACTATCTGCTTCCTCAATCTACGTAAACTCCTCATCAACACAACCTCCCTGTAGGAAGAGTTTAATTGAGAGGACCAGGGACGAAAAAGATACAGAGGAGAGGNAACCTCCCTGTAGGAAGAGTTTAATTGAGAGGACCAGGGACGAAAAAGATACAGAGGAGAGGTGGAAGCAAAGTAAGGAAGGGCTCAAGAGATTATTTGGACTGTTATCCTGTTGTACTATTATTTTTGGCAAATGTTGCTGGCAGACACGCACCTGTCCTCGCTCCACTGCTTCAGTCTGCTCTGAGCACTGGATGAATGGCTCATCCCTCCCATACTGAGTCTCTCCAGACTGCGGTAGTGAGACTGCTGTCCTGGTAGCTGGCCAGGCGATGGCGCTCCGCTGTTCCCAGACAGTCGTTCTGGGTTCAGCTTACGCCGGAGCTGTTGGAGCTCCTGTTCATACATCAGCTTCTGGCGTTCCAAAGCGGAGCGCTTCTCCTCTTCATGCTGCCTTTCCAGAGACTGGAGGACTGCCTGCATGGGGTCTGAGGACGCAGCAGAGACAAGTCAGGAAACACAGACAGGAATATGAACTTACTGATATTACACCTATGGAGGAATCTAAGGAGTAGAGTGGATGGTATAATTAGGGAAAATGTTGTTGCTCTCATGAAAACCTTCAATCTGCTACAGGTCAAAGTTTCTGGAGAAGCCCCTTTTTGAGCTTGGTCACCAACAAATGCTAAATGCTTTGCTGAAAATTGAAATTTCATTCACATTATTTAAGGGAAAAAATAGGTAATACAGAAAAATACAATACAGTGATGTACAGTACAAAGGTAAGAGAATGCAACAATTCAGTACTCCATTCACACTAGCCTTTAATAAGCAATAGCAGTAGCGTTTTGACTTCACATTTTGACCAAAAGAATAATTTCCAAGGATAGGCAAAACTTTTCTTTCTTTGTTTCCATTCATTCTTGCTCAGTAAATGACACACTAAGTAAGACATGAATTCTGCATAAAACTGCGATACATGGCTTGAATCTGTACATTGTACTGTAGGAAGTTTGACAGGCTGAATGTTTGACTGACCAAAACTGAAAAAATTTCCTATCCCCTCCTTACCGTTGTTGCCCAGCGCCTTCATCATGACCTCTGTCTGGGCGAACTCGTAGGAGAAGCTGACTTCACTGGAGACTTCACTGGCTGTGTCACCATCAGCATCCAGCTGCTCACTGCTGCCACTGTTTTTCATCACCCCACTCTCACCCTCTTCATCCCCAGTTGTCCGAGATTGCCTCTTAGGCAGGTTTATCCTGGAGGGAGGAAGTCTAGTTAACTAAATTTGTTTTTTGGTATCATTTATTTGATGTGGTGCCAGCAATCAATTGGTGTGACTGATAAGGTTATATTTCATCTTTAATGATGTATTAATGAAAATCAGGTTAATAGGATATAAATTAAAATTGATATAGGAATAGAGAAACAGGGTGTACTAAACATCCATTTAGGAAAAACAATATTCTGTGATATGGATCAGTATACATTTCTTAAACATTTAAAATAGCAAACTGCATTAAACCAGTGGAGATCTGTATGAAATTACCTGAAGAAGTGGTTGTTTCCCCAGAAGATTCGGTCACCATGGTGAAGCTGCAGAGCGCTGGTGACTGGAGAACCATTAACACATGTCCTTTAACACCAGCAGAGACAGCGGGGACAGTAAGGGCTATTGTTAAAAATCAATTACAGTACATGGTGTACAGTACATATATTGATGGTAAAATGGAAGGTCTCCTAAGTTTAAGCCTAAGAGTTGCCAAAGTGCTATAAAGACAAATAACATCATCTCCAGCTTTTCTCCTCAACTCAGTTACCTGCATGTTCTCACGCAACCAGGTGATGTTAGCGCCTTACCGAGCATTACGATAGGGGGTGAGTATGACAGCAGCATCCGCAGCAATGTCGATGACACAATGCTCTGCCTGGATACCCATCCCACACAGCTGGATGTCCTGAGAGTCCGCTGAGCCAACCTTAGTGTGTTCCTGAGACAAAATATCCAACAGCCTCAGGATATTTGTAACAACATCCAAGACTTTACAAGGCATTACTGTCAGTCAGACCGATAAAAATTCAAGCCTAGTGGTTGAATTATCGAGATGAGATGTCATATTTAGAGGTCTTGAGAGTCTATTTGGTATTAAGTAAGTGATAACACAAGATGAGGAGTCTCCATAAATTGTAGGAGTGTGTGCGCGTTTACCTTCAGATAGTACACCAGCAGTTCGTTGAGGGCAGGGTCGGCATTCAGGTTGACAAGAAAGCTTTTATCATCTCCAACTTTAATCCCTGAAGACTGGAGAGAAATGCCCAGACTCTCTAACTGCTTCTGACGTACCTACAAAGACACAAACGTACAGCAAAGTCATGCAAATCTTTTAATCTATACAGGGTAAAAATTAATCTCCTTTAATTTCATATACTGATGGAATTAATGGTCTTTTTCTGTGAAAAATCAAGAGGTGGAACAAAATACAATTTCACAGTGGCACAGATATTTCTTAGAGGTCAGACTTGTGAGCTGGAGAATATGACCAGGATTTCCCACACAGGTACTAGTTGTAAGACATCCAGCCAGATAACTGACTCTCAAAGTCCATAGCAACAATTTAGTTTGTTTTTTTTTCCATGGCATGCAGTCTATCAAATGAAGAAAATCAAAAATGAATCATAGCTTATGATACTTGACTTGATGTTATGCATCTTACCTGGGCAATCTCCTCTGTTTTGCGAAGTTTCTCCTCCCAGGTGATGGTCATCTCTTGAATCAACTTTTCTGACTCTTCTAGACGCTCCTTCAGCTCTGGAGCCTTCAAAGACTGAAGAAAAACAGCAGATGAAATTAGGGCAATGGAGAGTTGAATTTTCTCTCCTAGTTTTATCTCCTCATGCTGATTGGTAACATGTCTCACCTCGGCCTGAGTCAGTTGATCCTTTAGCTTCTCTACTTCCTCTCGGAGCTCCCTGATGATGCGAGCATTGGGGTCTTCATTAACAACAGCATGGTTAACGATGTTCTTGGCTCGGTCAGCGTAGCGCAGTGTTGACAGCGTCTCCTCATAATTGTCTGCTGCTGGACTCACAGTGGCCACCATCGCTGTACGACTATTGCCACCCAGGCAGTCCTGGAGATGAGCAAGAATGCAGGCAAAACAGTGGGAGAGAAGGCAGAGAGAAAGAAAGAAGGAGAAACAGAAAGGATGAAAACACTTCTAGTGTCATTGAAATAAAACCTTCCAGTGTGGAATAATAAACATAAACAACAATCTGAATTCAACATTTTGTATCCCTAAATTACTTCACCTTATCTAAATTTTAAAAGAATACATTTTGGAACTTATATCATACTTACATCATTAACTGAATAGCTAATGAAGAAAAATCTGCTCTTGTCTCTGGATTGCATATGTATGTTTTTTGTGAGTACATACCTTCAGCAGCCATGTCAAAACAGAATCTCTGTAGGGAACAAACTTGGTCTTGTTCTTGGTGGTTCCCTGTTCAGCCAGTGCTGAGATCACCAGACCTAGTGTAGTCAAAGACCTGACACACACAGACACACCAGGGTCAGCAGCGTTAATTTAATTTCATGTTATCAGCTCATGTGTTGGTGTTACTGTTTGTGTATTAGGCTGGATTTACACAACCACGCACATGCAACCTGATTCCAGTCTTTTGCTGGCATGTCACATGTATCAGATATGCTTCCTGAAGATGTAAATGGTAAAAAGCCACAGGGAATCAGATATTCTCAGGTCTATTCTGGGTCACTTGCATATGTGGAAACAAATCGGCTACGTATCGGATATCCACCAACGCGACTGCTGTCTAAATCCACAGATCAGAATTTCCTTCCCGTTCTGACTCCTACATAACGTTCTGCTTTATCTGCATATGATGATGACAGCATCAACATGATGATGCTCTCTGTAAACAGAAATGGAGGACATACTATATATAGACATGCTGATGTGTGTTTATGTCAAATAGACGTGTTAGTGTGTGATAACAGGCTCCTGTTACAGCAGCAAAACTCCAACTCCACCCGCTTCTCCTCCGTGATTAACCGATGAACATACGTGTCCTGATGGAGAGATAAACGTTCACACAACATATCAGATGTTTCTCTCTGCATGTGAAAGTTTTAACCTGCTGATCAGATTTTAAATACTTCTCTCATCTTAGTTCATTGAAGCATTTTTACATCAGTCTCAGAAATGTGCGCATGTGCAATTGCATCTGGGCTCAAAGGTCAGATGGTATGATGGTCAGATGGACAGGTATCAGATATGAGCCACTTAAAAAAGAAAATGTAAATACGCTGAACAAAAAATCGGATATAGGCAAAAGATCGGAATTGAGCATCAAGACTTGTAGTGTAAATTGAGCCTTAGTGGGTCTGTGGGGATGCGCCTTGTCTTCTTGTGTGCATGTGTGGTAGACTGATGTTGGTGTTTAACTGTTTTTTTTTTTGTTTTTTTTTGCTTACTTGTTGATGTTGCTTCCCTCCTTCAGTCGTTCTCCTGCTGCCCCAGTCTTTGCTGCTCGTTCACTTCCAGCCAAGTCTACCAGACTCAACCGACTCACCTTCTCCCCACTCGTCTACAGTAGGGTCACAGAAAGGGAGACAGAAAAAGAACACAAAGAGAGAGAGAGAGAGAGATTAATATCATTCTCTATATTCACTTGATAAGAGTTACATTTTACATTCAATTCACACATTAATAGCAATAGCTTGCTTTAAATTTGTTTTACTGTTTTCTGTTCTACTTTATTTAATATAGTATTGGTGATCTATCTTTTTTGTCTTTTACCTACCTCAGTGTGTGTGTTTCTTGTAATTGTTGCTGCAGCAACACTGAAATTTCCCCTAGGGGATTAATAAAGTACTACTCTACTCTCTCTGCTCCCATATACAATTTCATACTCAACATTGCATTAGGAATGTCTGTATAATGACACATAGTTCACTATATCGCACAGAGGTCATACAAACTACGGTGCCTGAATTAAAACATATTATCATGTTATAACTATGTTTGGATTAAAACTTTGTTCCTTATTATTCTATCTGGCTACAGATGATAAAGCAATATCATCATCACCATCATCATCATCATCATAACAGATAATAAGGTCCCTTGCAACGTAGGTGAACAAAACATACCAATAAACTCAAGCATGACTATGGCACAAAGCCCCTATGTATGTGTGTGATCAGGGAATTTTACATTTATGTTTTGGCAAACATTATCATAGTTTCTGTAAGTTGGTTGATCAGTTAGCTTGTAGCCTTGTAATCTCATATCAGCTCAGGATTTTTTTTTTTCTACTAAAGACAGGCTGTGGCCAAATTTTTTCTCCTAGTAACTACAATCAATGCTGACATGTCCTATTCAGGATGGTGAGCCATATGGTAACACCATTGGTCAGCTCTGCAATGTCCAGCAGAGTCTGGAATACATAATTGTTCTGACATTGCAGTGTGGGGCATTTATCTAAATCTGGAACAACAAGGGAGTAGATTCAAATGAATTCTGAGAAAACCTACATACTGTACATACACCACCATACATTGTGTATCAAGACATCTGTGATTTCTCAGTGGTTTTGCAAGTGGGCAAATCACTGCACTTTGCATGCATCAGAGCAACAGACATCCCAGGCATCAACAAAGAGGGTTTCATATAAAAAACTTTCCTAATCAATTTTCCTGTTAAGTAATTTGGACAGGATGTTTTATGTGGTGAGACTCCAAAGCATCAGTCTGAGCAATGTCACTTTCATGTCAGCTCTTCTTTTATGTACAAGAAGGTTATGACCTCAACCTAATTCTAAAATGATTTAATGACTCTGAAACTCCTTATTTCATTGACCAATTTGCCAGTGCAAACTTTTTTTAAATTAGAGTAAGTCAACATATTGGCATAAGCCATGCTAAAATAAAGAACTGACTCATACAGTGAATGGATGGATCAGCTGAGTGATTCATTAACTGTCTACCCAAGCAACAGATTAGCTGGTTTCAAGATGAACCTGCTGACTGATTGACCAATTTGGTGACAAACTCTGGGTGTACTGTGAAAACAGAGCAGACTGTATCAGCTGACTCATGTCTTTTAATTATTAACAGGGCTTACTTGTAGCGAGTCAGTGTGGAAATGAGAGCAAGCAGCACAAGAGGCAAATGGGTCAGTGAGGAGGGAGAATTACTCATTTAGACTGGAACGACTAGTCAGACAGCTGACATCATTCTATTGGGAACACACTGTGAAGACTTCTGGGTATGACAGAACACAAGAAAAAACACATACTGTTTCCTTGAGGAATTTTCAGCATGGGCTTGACAGCCAGCCATTTACAACTTCAATTAAGTGACAGTTCAGTTAGTTTATTCCAGGAGTGTGAAATAGAATCTTGTGTGAGTTGTAGAATCAAATACATTTCGCATGGAGGTTTCTATTTTCTTGGTTTTCCCCTACATATCAGAAGAAGAAGAGAAGTATCATGGCTCCCTACAGTTAAAGTTTGATGAGATGAAATACTGAATAAAAGAGAAACTCTGAATATGTCTTGTACATATATGTAGCAGACGGAATCCTTGGACAGCAAAAATAGAGGGAGGTTAGGTGTGTACTGTCTGCTGAACTTGTAATTTACGATGGGCTTATCATTGGTGTGGGGGTGTGGATGCTGAGATGTGGGACATGCAGACAGAGGCTTAGTTTCTGCAGAATATCACGATATCCAATACTTTCTGTACTGAATGACTATGAAACAAGGGAAGGAACCACAGACAGATGCAGCACAGAGAAATTTAAACTGCAAAGGTGACCATTTTTGAGCTGTTTAGTGTTTATGCTTCTATCAACACCAATCACAAGCTGTCTGACTTCATTTCCTAATGAGTTTCAACATCTCAGATATCAATTTCTGATGACATCTACCTTCTAGGGCTTCTCTTACTCCAACTGTCTAAACCAGGGTGTGTTTGCATTAGGGGTCAACCGATTATCGGCCTGGCTGATTATCAGGTCCAATATTCATCATTTTTCCGATTATTGATATTATTTATCTGCTTGATTGCTGATTAAATACAGTAAATAAATTTTAAAATGTGCTCCTTTGCTTCTCATGCAGCCACCTCTCTCTGAAAGGTTGCGGCTTGCATTCTGGTTCAATGTCCCGCCCGCAGCATTATCTGATTGGTCATATGTCATGAGGAAATAGCCAATCAGCACTGTGTTCCATGTTTGTGAGAGAGACCTGGGAAAGAGGAACGCAGAGCGAGCAAAAGGCTGTCCAAAGTTACAACAAACAACACAATCATTATGATGCATTTCTATGATGATAATATCCAGTTTTCTTTTTGGGGAGTGGGGGAGGCTAACGTTACTCAGGATTCCTGAGGTTTTCCATGCATTGTGCAAGACTTCATCTCAAGCAGCGCGCATGCATGAAGCTCCCAGCTGAAACTCAGAGCTCAGCTGGGAGTCTGTTTAGAGAAACGGGAGCTGGGAGCCCCATACACACTGCCCCAGACTAGTTTTTAAAGTTTAAGAGGAGACACAACAGTTTTGCATGTTTACAGCACCGATGTAGTATGTTTAGTATGTTCAGATATTCCTGTTTTCTTTTTTGCTTCAAGTTTTTCTTACATTTCTTTCAAACAGGATAATTAACCACTGTTAATTTCTGCTGACTAGACTATTTTTTAGATAATATACCCAAATTTTGGCTAAAAGCAAGCATCCTCTAAATTCTGTTGAATTGTCTAAAAACAGACTGATATAATGTCTAGATAAGTTAAACAATTTCATAAATGTTATGTTGATGTTTACGGAGCTTTTTTGCTTATTATATTGTTATTTCTTTTGGAAATGTATATTTGTTAATTGTTAATTGCTTTTGTGCTTGAACAAGTTTTACTGGTTTTATTTATGTTTGCTTTATTTATTTATTTGTATAGGAAAAAAACCTTTGGGGAGCTAATTAGTTATCATTTTACATCATTTTCATCTGTTTAAAATTTCAGTTCAGTTTCTAAGAAATGCTTCTAGGAGCTCCCTGCACTTTATTTTTCAAAATGTTAAATTAAATATTTAAAAGAAGTTTTGTGTTGGAGTTTATGTTACTGTAAATTTTGACACTAAAATTTTCATTTTAAATGCAAATGTATATCGGCTCCAAATATCGGTTATCGGTCTCCTTGTCGGACCAAACGGTTACCAGGGCTGCTTTGTACTGTTCCACGCTGCTCCAGACTCGTGGGAACGGTTACTGTTTCTGTTTCCATCTGTGAGGCTGCTAAAACCAGACAGGAAGTGATGCAAATGAAAGCAGCATATTTCGTGTTTGGAAACGCCACCACTAGGAGATGAGATTACTGCACTGACCCCTGAAAATTATACTCCGTATCAACAAAATTACGCAAGGCGTCTAAAATAAAAGGCTTAACTTAAAAAATAACCGACTTATCCTTTGGCTCATGATTCAGCTATCAGAGGCGGAGTCACAAAAATGAAGTAAACCAATCAGTGAACTCCTACGTCATTATGCCCGCCTACCCAAATGGTCTGCTGCGCTGAGCACGGTTGTCTATCCGTGTGGAGAAAACTGTACTGTGCTGGGCACAGTTTGTAAGCGTTCCGTGCCAAACCATTTCCAGGTGGAAACCATTAAAACCATTCTTCTCCGTGCTTAGAAGAACCGTTCAGCCCGACAGTGGAAAAGTGCCCGTTGATTCAATAATCGACCCTGAAAAAACTATATCGGTCGATCCCTAGTTTGCACGTATGTGTGCATGCCTTACCCCAGAGTGCAGATCTTTGAGTGTGTGTGTAAGGATGATGTTGAAGACAGCGTGTGATCGACTGCTCTCCTCATTCATGTTGGTAGCAGCCACAGTCCGAGACTTATTCCCCTCTGACATTAAAGACTCAATGTCCTGTTGGAACAGTAACAATAAAACAAGATATAAATCACCACTACTACTACTACTACTAATAATAATAATAATAATAATTGTTTACAGTGCACATACAGAACACAAGATGATGTTCCAAATGTTTTCAAATCTTAACGCTCCCAGAAGATACAGCTTTTTAGGATGTCTTAAAAAGAATAATTTACAGGAGATCTGGCTTGCATAAAATTATTTGTTTACACAGATCATACATTTGCTGATGCCTTCAATTGATAAAGAGCCTTTTAGTCCTGTGCGAAGCCCTGTGTAAATAAAAAATGTTATTAAAACTAACATGTAAAAGTCTGAAACATAAAGGGTATCACTAATCAAAGCTGGCAAACCTAGCCTACCTGCACCGTACCATGTTTTTGTGATTGTAGTCATTACCCTGCTCTCTATTAATATGCGAATGGACACATCAAGAAACCTCTCATTAAAGCATGATAACAAAATAAAAATTCACTATACTCAAAAGAAATATTTTACCTTGTAGCATGCCACAGCAAGTCGAGAAAGACCATCCACATAAGGACCCAAAACTTTATGTTCCCTTACTCTCAGAGTTTGTCTTCCCCTGGACAGAAAACAAGATCGATTTAAAACACAAACATCAAAGTGACTGTCCATAAATCTCTATTCATCACCAAAACCACCAGGAGACAAACATTTATGTAATTATAATGATATGTATAAGCTAATTTCTTGGCCAATCTTAAAGTAATCTAACACAGTTCCACCGCTGATGTGATGCATTAACGGGCTCAGCAGGTGAGGGTGCAGCCAAAAATTATGGTCCAACATCTGATTCTGAACCACTTGATGTTTTAATTGAGAAAATTATTTTAAAACCTCAAACTGAATCAAAACTACTTATCCCAACATTTTCAAAAATGAATATGATAAACAATTTTGCTTTGACCAGCATTAAATTATCGTTAGTGACTACAGGTTCTCGAAGTCACTGCTGCAACGTTCTCTCAGCTCATACAGCGTTTTTCAGCACTTGGCTTACTGACCCTGAATAAAACTCACTCCAGGCATGAAAACTTCATCATTCTGAGCTCTGCAGCAAAGTCCATATGGCTGTCAGATGGTCTGCTCCTCTATGGCCTGTTTTACTGAGGCTAAAGGTCATGTAGTGAGTGAAGGTCAAAGGTTGTGTTGTCTGGGGCATCAGAGGCTGGGGCTCCTAATTTACTGCTGACCTGCTGGACATGAACTGCCCTCCAAGAGTGAGTGCAGGGCAGGAGGCTAAGCTGTATATCTACTGACCACAGCAGCTGGTGGCACCCACAGTCTACCAGTGGCTGTTTCAACAGTTCTAAACCTGAAGTTTAGAACAGAACAGAGCTCCAGAATCTGGTTTGTCGCTTTAAAGGTGGACTTACTCACCAAACACATACAATAATTAGTTTTATTTAAGGTTAAAATCCACAACCTGTGCACAGCAGCATTTCCAATCAACTATGGCCCATGTAATTCACACTTGAACATAACCTAAGCTAAACCAGTGTCTGTTACTCAAAAGTTTCTGCAGTGTTTTACAGTAAAAATATTATGTAATTTCTTCTTTGAAATCCTTTTATTGTGAAACAGCTGCAGCAAGTGCAGGGTTTGCAGTTAGAGGATAGTGACACTGAAGACAACTTTTGTTTGCTGCTCTCACTCATGGCTTTTCAACTGAGTGTGGGGCGATCAGGATTTTATCTTTCAATTTGACATAGGCAAACCATGTTAGACTTGGACAAGTGAAAAGCTTACAGTGTTTCCCACAGGTTGAAAATTTACTTGTTGTGGTGGGCAGGCACGCAGTGTATCCAAGCACCCCCCTCCCCCCACGATCCTATTCTATTCTCTCAAATAGAAATATACCTATACAAAAATAGCAATATACGTGTCGCGGTTCATCTTCTCGCTGTGTGTGCACGTGTCAGTGTGTGTGACAGCAGTGTCACAGTTGTATTTTTTTTTAAGGCTGGGTCTACCTTCCGTCCCACAATTTGGATTTTATCTTATGATCTACCTGGGTGGGCTGCCCAAATAGAGCCTATATATGGGAGCATGGGAAATACCGCACAAACACATTTTTCATCCAAACAACTTCACACGTCACACTGCACATCCTTGGGTCCTGAGCCATAAACCTGCTGAATTTCAACTTTATACAGTGCTGGGTTCTAGAGATGTTGGTGCCACAGACAGAGATTTCTGTCTGTATAGTTAGATGTTGATTAATGTATGTTGAAATGAAATATACACGTCGTGGTTCATCTTCTCACTGTGTGCGCGCGTCAGTGTGCAGTGCCCTCAGTTGTATTTTTTTTAAGGCTGGATCGTCCCACGATACTTGGGTGGGTCTTCATTTACCTGGGCGGGCCACCCAAGTAAAGCCTAGGAGTCAGGACACCTCATTGTGACACAATGAGGTGTCCTGATATACAATGAGGTGATGTAAGTTGAGTGGTGTTACCTTTGCCAAGACTCTTAATTCTGCCTAGCACAGAAATTTAGAACACAAAGATATAAAAATATGTAAGCCACAACACAAAGAAAACAAAGTTAATTTAAAATTTAAAAAAAAAACAATAAAAAAATAATAACAACATGCACGATATAAGAATACAAGAATATAAGATCTGTCCGATTTTTCAACAAAGAAATCTGGTAATGTTTATGCCTAGTAACTGATCTTGTCCACAGGCGATGAACCATTTGTCAGCTGGAGTCCAATTCTGTTCTAAAGACTAGTAAAACAGGAAATGTGGCTGCTGAGTTTTAATTACTTTTAGTTTCACCAGTACCACCGTGGCCTACGGACAACAGAAAAAGGCTTTCTTCCATTGGTGAACGCTGACAGATTAGGGTGTGAGGCCGTACCCTTTGGGGTCAAGTAGATCTCGGACCTTCTCGTTGTAGATCTCCATGTAGGACACCTCAACAGTGAAGCTCTCCTCCTCTTGCTGCTCCTGCTGGGTTCGTTCAAACAAAGCACTGCACAGCCGAGGAATCAGTCCTGGCTGATCTCCTGAACCCATCATAGTGTACGACTTTCCTGAACCTGGAAAGAACACAAAGACACATAAATATGGACAGATATAAATGCAAACACACAAATTAATACAAACAACTTTGCTAGTTGTCTAACAAAAATGAAGAGCAGCCAGCAGAGAGCTCCAGCCCTGTATGTGTTTGTTTCACTGTATCCCTGTTTGACTTAGAATCAATTACAAGGTTTTGTTGCTGATTTCTAAATCTATCAAAGCTTTTATATATAAGAATATCCTTTTCCATCCAAGATCAAAAGTGACTCATGTGAGGGCATGATGTTTTCGCTTATATGCCTCTAAACGCCATGGAATGATTTATCAGTACATATTAAACAGGACAGCCTGAAAGCTTTAGCTTTTAATATACACTGATCAGCCACAACATTAAAATCACTGTCAGTGAAGTGAATAGCATCAATGGACCTGTAAAGAGGTGGGATATATCAGGCAGCAAGTCAACAGTCAGTTCTTGAAGCTGATGTGTTGGAAGCAGGAAAAATGTGCAGCATAAGGATCTGAGTGGCTTTGACAAGAGCCAACTTGTGATGGCTAGACAACTGGGTCAGAGCGTCTCCAAAACGGCAGGTCTTGTGGGAGGTTCCTGGTATGCAGGTCAGTACCTACCAGAAGTGGTCCAAGGAAGGACAACCTGTGAACTGGCAACAGGGTCATGGGCGCCCAAGGCTCACTGATGCGTGGAGAGCAAAGGCTAACCCATCTGGTCCCACAGAAGAGCTGCTGCAGTACAAACAGCAGAAAAAATGGCTGCTGCTATGATAGAAGGTGTCAGAACACACAGCATGGCAGCGTGCTGCGTATGGGGCTGTGTAGCCACAGACTGCTCAGAGCACCATGCTGACCCCTGTCCACCACCAAAAACGTCTACAATGGGCACCTGAGCGTCAGAACTGGACCATGGAGTGATGGAAGAAGGTGTCCTGGTCTGATGAATCAGGTTTTCTCTGACATCATGTGGACGGCCAGGTGTGTGTGTGTAGTTTACCTGGAGAAGAGATGCACCAGGATGCACTATGGGAAGAAGGCGAGCCGCGGAGGCAGGGTGATGATCTGGGTGATGTTCCGCTGGGAAACTTTGGGTCCTTCATGTGATGTTACTTTGACACGTAGCACCTAAACACGCTGCAGACCAAGTCCAGCCCTTCATGCTGTGGTGTTCCCTGATGTCATGGCCTCTTTCAGCAGGAGAACGCTTCCTGCCACGCTGCAAACATTGTTCAGGAACGGTTTGAGGAACATACAAGGTGTTGACTTGGTCTTCAAATTCTCCAGATCTCAGTCCAATCCAGCATCTGTGGGATGTGCTGGAAAAACAAGTCTGATCCATGGAGGCCCCACCTCANTCAGTCCAATCCAGCATCTGTGGGATGTGCTGGAAAAACAAGTCTGATCCATGGAGGCCCCACCTCAGACTTCCAGGACTTAAAGGATCTGCTGCTAGATACCACAGGGACCTTCAGAGGTCTGTGGATCCATGCCTCCACGCTCAGAGCTGTTTTAGCGGCACGAGGAGGACCTACACAATATTAGGCAGCTAGTTTTAATGTTGGTGCTGATCGGTGTATAGCGCACACCCCTTTAGCTTTTAAAGAAGATTATTACTTTCATTAAAATGTTTTTTTGTTTTTTTTGTAAATTTTGTAAATTGTTTTTATAAATTTCTTTTAGTTCTTTTAATTTTTTTATTTGCTTTTCTAAAGTTGGTATTTTGCTTCATTATTACGACTATAAAGCACTGTGAATGAAACCTGGAATGAAACTTTTCACCGCCCTTGTATTCCTGTTATAGACCCTGTTACAAAAGATAGCAAGTTGAACCAAATGTTGAACACACAGACTCGTGATAAATTACCAGTTTGTCCATAGGCAAAGATGCAGGCATTATAGCCAAGGAAGGCATTGTGGAGAAGACTTTCCCCAAGGCACTGGAACACCACCTCCTGGCCTGGTAACACACACACACACACACACACACACACGCAAATATTACATTATGCATGTATATTTATGTATTTTTTNACCTCCTGGCCTGGTAACACACACACACACACACACACACACATGCAAATATTACATTATGCATGTATATTTATGTATTTTTTTCAAGTGACCCTTTAAATCATAGGTTGCACTGGCATTATAAGACACTCTGGTTATTCAGGTGATTGTTTTACATGGTGCTGATGAAACAGTTTTTGATAAACTGACCTGCAAATTTCTCCTTATCTGTCTCATCCATGGACCAGAAACAATAATCATATGCGAATACCTGAGAAACACAGAGAGAACAAAAACAGAATCAGCGTTAGAGACATGCAACACACTGTCCGGTTAAAATTAAAATTAGTCATTGTGGGGTTAGGGTTAGGTTTTTACTTTAAATTGCCATATGTTTTTAGGAAAAGTAACTCAATTTCCTCCATTCCCAAAATCAGAGTATAACCACTGTTGTCACTGTTTTGCAATTGAAGTAGCCCAGGAAAGCTAATAACTACGGTATCTCTGCATTAGACTAAATCTCACATTTCTCAAAAGGTAGATGTCTCATTTTGGAAATAAATTTTATTGCTGGAAAAAGTTTTCCTCAGATATTTGGCATCTAACCAGATACCTTTTTTTTTTTTTTTNCTTTTTTTTTTTTTTTGAGTAATTTAACATTCAATTCTGGGTGGAAGTAGGATAAAAATGGTCTACCCTCACTTATAATATAGTGTAAGCGTAGCATAATATATGGTGTACTGAGCACCATTGAAATGCATTCTGCGGCAAACTGACAAAATTCTAGGTGAATATAAATGGGAATGAACCAAATACAGTAAACAAAGTGAGCCACAGGGCCAAAATGTGTTGAAGTTTCCTGGCAAAAAAAATTTCTTATATGTTAAGAAGGAAAGAAATTGGAAAGTTCCATAAAAAGTGTCTAAAAGTTACATCATTTGTATCATTGCCTTAACACACACCATTTCACAAACTGAGTCAAACACTGATGTCCTTGTTTAAAATGTAGATGATTCACAACCATGGAATTAACTCACACTGAAAACAAGTGTCTGCATTGTGAATGTGTGTTTGCTGTTACCTTGGACTGACTCCTGATGATGTTGGGAAAGACCAAAGTCCAAAGGTGCATGTGGAAAGACAGAAAATGTACATTTAGTGCATATTAGACAAAGTGCATACAGAGCTTCAACTTTCATCTGCTGCAGACTGAGGACAGCATCCATCTGTCTGCCGATCTGTCTGTCTTTCAGTGTTAGCAATCGTCACGTCCGTCTGAGCAGAAAAGATGAGTAAGATACAAGAGTTATGAAGTAAAAACGGCTTTAATCTGCAGATCATTCTCCAACCTGAGAGAGAGAGAGAGAGAGAGAGAGAGAGAGAGAGAGAGAGAGAGAGAAGCAGACAGCCAGTCAGAGCCAGTCCCTTAGTTCTTTTTCAGCACTACAAAGTGTGTGTGTCATGTCAAAACCAACTTTGTGGGCATGGTGTGTGGGTGTGTGTGTGTGTGTGTGTGTAAGTAAGTATGTATGATTTTGTTGAAGTACTCTCATCTCTGAATCTCTGAGGGTCTGGGGATACAAAGCGGGACTGGATGAGTTGTGACGATCATGTGTCTGTCAGTGAGTGAGTAAGTTAGTGAGTGTGAGTATGAATGTGTATGTGTGTACTAGTTGGTGTGGGGATGCTATGTTGGCAGAGGGTTGAGGTACTGGGGTGAAATGTGCTGGTAGGGTAGATGGGGTAACTGGGTAGAGGTCAGACTTATTTAATTAACTGGGGCACTGGACAAAAATGCTTTTGAAAGAATAAATAAATAAATTCTAAAGAAAAGAACAAATAATCCCACTATTAGATGGGTATCTATGACTAGATGAGTGATTCCATTAAATACATCTATAAGCAAGCACATACAACACACATGAATAAACACAAATGTGTTAGGCTATTTTGGGTAACACCTATGTTGATGTTTAGACTAAAACTGATCTCAGTACTGATATGCTTACTTCATCTGTGTGTCTATAGGTGCATTTCCATCCAACTATTTTTATGCGAATAATGAATATGCGCATTAGAAAGCCTGGATGGAAACACCGTTAATTCGCATTAACTCCAAAATGTGCATTAAAACTTTATGTGCTTAGCAGAGGTGGATCAACTGATTATTCGCAAAAGATGAAATGCGAATAAACTGGACGGAAACAGGTTATTTGCATTAAGATGAGGACGCGACATGCTGCCAAGTGAGCACGCACACACACACACCTCAGAAGAGCAGATAGTCATTAGCAAGCGCCTGCTGAACGATGGATCTGTTATATCCAAAAAGCGTATAAATTTTTCACAAATAACTTGACACGCTGCGTAAATGATTGTTTTACCCACACTGAAAGTTTCACCCACCACACGGTACTCAGTACACTTAACGAGTTTAAAGAGCACCAACGCGCTATCGTTAGCATCGCTAGCTTGTTGGCCGCATTATAAGGCGTGTATAACTGCATACAGGCTGTAATAAGTATTCTTCCACACCAAGGGTTTCATTTAAACTCTGCATGCTGTGTGTTTTACTGTGGACATAAGTTTATGTAGGATGAAATCACCTCTGAGATAATTCACATAAAGTAGTTGATGGAAATGTGCATCGATTCTCATTTCCTTTAATCGAATAACCAGAAATGTGCATTAAAAATGCAAATAAGTTGGATGGAAATGCAGCATATGTTGGGATCATCCAACCAGGGTATTGTTATAACTTCTACAAATAATATTATATTATAGAAAAGCATGGAAGAATTACAACAGGCATGAATAGAGATTAACTCTATAAACATATTGACTGTCTTACTAATACAAAAATCAGACAGTTCTGTGCTGCAGTTTTCTTTCTTCTGCTCCTCGCTACAGGCTATCTGTAATGCTCTTCCTCCTCCAGCTGTGCAGCGGTGGCTCCGCCCACAGGGTGAGGGCAGCTGTCAGATCTGCATCAAGTCAGAGGATGATGAGGCCAGAGGCAGCAGACTGAAAACAGGTTTACACACATGCGCTTCTACCCTTTGAAGACCTTCCACTAACTCCATTCCTCCTGATACTGACCTCAATATTCAGCACCGTATCCTAACCTCCTCCACGCTCTAACCTTGACCCGAAACCCACAACCAACCCACAGATTATCTTTGAAGAAGTGACATCAAACAAAACTTGCATCATTTTGCAAGCATGTCATCAGTCTGAATGTCTAAAACTCAAATTGGCTCTCACAAAGACAGAAACAGACACACATACATACACACAAGCCTTTCACACACCTGTTTCCTTTTATCCATGCACATTCTTTATAAACCACCAAAGCTGCAACTCCAGCAAGACTAGCAGCCAACATCTAGTCCAATCTGCAACACTTCATATTTCACTGGCGTTCCACAACTGACATACTTCACTTAGTGAATAAATACATCAAGACTGGTTCCAATCTGCAGCCTAATTGGTTCCAGTAGATCTACAAGGTTCTCACAAGGGCCCTCTCTACACAAGAGATGATGTTTATGAGAGCACTGGTTCTCAGGATCTCAAGCAGTTGCTAAAGTAGTTGTAGGGGTGCCTGAGACCCAGGGTGTACTGATTGACTGAGATTTATTAAAGTTAATCTTCAGTTTCATTTCACATTTGCTAAATGTTAGCAAGAGTATTCACAGTTTAAAAGCAGCAGGAAAAATAATGTAATTCAATGCTACTAGTGTAACATCGAACATCTTCTGACGTGAGGCTGCTTAGGGTAAAATCTTAACAAATTTGTGTCCCTTCTCCAAAATGCATCTGTTTGGAATCTTTTTGATAATCTCTGATTTCCATTTCCATTTTTCATCTTTTCTTGTTATCATCATTCCATGTTCATGTGATCTCTCCAGCCATATCTGGGGTGAAAGCAGCGTGACAGCTTTTGATGTACGCTGTGATGACAGCTGTCAAAGCTGCTTCATACGCTGTTGGCAAGAAGGGGCACCCACATCTTGCACTCAGTTCCCATTAATGAAGGGGCCCTTCTGACCAATGACAGAGGAGAAAGAGGCAGTCAGGAGAGCTGTGACCCCACCTCCCTTGGTCCCTGAACACTTCTAATAGCCCCACCTCCCTCCAGCCCACTCCTCTATTCTGATCATCATTTAAAAAATAACTTAATGCATGACTGCTTCCCCCCTCTCTTTCTGTACTCTTCTGTCATTCTTTTCTCTCTCTCTCTCTGGGACTGTACCATCTATGGCTGGGTAGGGGTGACTGACAAATGGAAGATAAAAGGAGGCTTAAGGTAGCCAGAGGGTTGGTAAAAAAAAAAGGCTAGAGCAGAGACTGGAATGTTAGGATGAAGTCAAATCACTATGAGAATAAAGCATGATACCAGGGAATGACGGGATATGAAACAGACAAATACATATGTTCATCATGTGTGACATAACATGGTACAGGACAATAGGACCTATGTAACATACAGACAAAATGATACACATACCAGTGTTTCCTATACTGTACATAGGCTCTACTTGGGCGTCCCGCCCAGGTAGATCGTAAGGTAAAATCCGAATTGCGGGACAGAAGGTAGACCCAGCATTAAAAGAAATACAACTGTAATTCTGCTGTCACACACACACACAGCGAGAAGATGAACCGCAACATGTATAATTCATTTCAACGCACATTAATCAACATTTCTGTAAATGTGCCATTGTTAGCCAGCTGGCTAATTTTCAAGAGGAGAGAAAGGAGAGCACCTGGCTGCATGCCTCAGAATTTCAGTAAATGGACCTGCTGCTGAAGCAATGCAGCCTCAAGGGGGCACAAGCCAGTGTCCTCCTTGTGCCGGTCCCAAGCCCGAATAA